>JAPYZE010000123.1:0-61875 GCA_030522805.1 Leptomastidea abnormis | reverse complement strand
GGAAAATCAAAAAGGCATGTTTTTCTACTGGGAAGGAGAAAAGTCATGTTTTTCTACTGGTAAAAATAAAGTAATGTTTTTCTACTGAGGCGTCGATATAGTCAAAGATGTTGTTACTTATCGATATCTTACCGTATTAACGACGAATACTTTAACTACATTCCTCATTACCAGTTGGAATGCACTTTTAGCAGACTGAAGGAAACTTTTTCCATGAATGGCGCACATGATGTAAGCATTGTAATTCAAAAAGTTCAAGAGATTATCAATTGTTTCAAAAATAGATCTGCAGCAGAATACAAATCCTTGTGCTACAGCATTTTCTGAGGATCGGAAATTTTGTTGCAGTCCTCGTAGAAGAAGTCGAATCATTTGTGAAATTGTTAAAATAAGAGAACCAATAGCTATTGATCCTAAGTGAAATCTAAAATATGATTTTCAATTAAGTAACATAATTTTTATAAATAGTTATGACCTATTTATTTAACTTTTATTTGTTTAAAATACCTGGTAGTTCTGTAAAGACTCTCAATCAATGAATAGTTGCCAATATTATTTTTATTAAATGTCCAATACCAAGATGCAAATGTGCCTCCAAGTACCATATATTGAAATCCAGATATAAAGAACAGTAGCCAGTACAAGCCTACTACGTTGATTGAGTGGAAAATATAAGTGTACGAAGGATTAACTTTATTAGCTAAATGGCATTGCAAGAATAAGCAGGGTCCTCCACTGGGTGTTTTGCATTTGCTGTTAAAATTATCTGGATCACATGGTGTACTCTCATTCAGTAATGATATAGGGTAATCTGTGCATAAGCATTTTTCTGTATTTCCATTATCACCATCATCTAGTTTTTCAATCTCATAGTTTGGTGTTGTTATGGTCAATAAACTCATAAATAGTGCAACACTGAGAGATATGACGAAAATATATAGAATCCAGGGGATGATTGGAAAGAGTAAAGTTGATGATAGATGCATTACAGCTCTGTAAAAAAGAATAATTTTATTAATTTTTTTGAATTTTCAATAATTTTCATTCTTAAAATTAATATACGTACTTGCTAGATTCTTTTATCAACTGACAAGCCAAATAAATTTTCTTCCGTAAGTAAATGATTGCTACTATAATACCTACTAATATTAAGGTGAAGATAATCAAAGCAAAGAGAGTATCTCCTCTTTTATCATATGCATAGCTAACAATTAAACGGTAAATTCCATACACTGCAGCAGTGCAGAATATACATATTGAAGTATAAAAAAAGGGTACAGCAAACCATCTCAGCAGCACTACGCAAACTAAAGCAATAATTCCACCAAAGAATATTCCTATAAGTACCGGATACCTGAAAACCAATATTTTATAAAAATTTTGTGAGTCAACAAAATTTAACTGAATGCTGTAAATTAAAACTTACAATACTTGTTTAAAGTCATTGTATAATTTACTGACAATGAACTCTTCATCAACAAGAGCTTTTCTAATTTTAATCAACTGATCTTGAGTGATTGTTTCTTTTTCATGACCATCCCAGATTTCTTCAGGATAACATCTACCACGGGAAACTTTACTTTTCAAATACCATTTAGCACATCTATTATGTTTGATCAATACATCCAACTGATCTAAACTTGTTATTGATGTAACATTGACATCAAAAGTGCAAATTAATTTATTTCTCAATTGATCAATTGGTAATTTATTTGTTACCCTATCGTAAAGAAAATTTTCAGTTGGACATTGTGATAAACATGTGCTAGGAGACAAACATAGTCCAAAATCATTAATACAGTCAGTAAGATTTAAGTATAGCAGCTGGGGTTGATTTGCAACTTCTAGATCAATACCACATATACGTCCAGAATTGTCTGTAGGTGCACTTACTTTATGTAAGTCACCAGCTTTAAAACCTGAAATCAATAATAATTAAAATGATAAAAAAAAAATTATTTTAAAATATCAATATGCATATGTGTAATTATAAAATGTTTAAAATATTTACCGTATATAACAGCAAAAATGTATAAAAATAGATACAGAATAAAGACAATCAGCCAAATTCTATCGGTTACAAATCTCATATTCTGCATTGGCCCCTTCCATAGTGGATCATATTCTATTTTTTGACCTAAAAATAAAATAAGAATCATTTTTTAAAATTATCATTTCATAAAATTTTTAAATAAAAAACCAAGTTAAAACTATTAACAGAAAAATCTATAAAACTCATAAAATATTTAAAAACTTTAAAAAAAAGATAAATATCCGCATTTGTTTAATTTTTCTTTTTTCTTTACAATTCACAGAACAAAATCCATCATAACTATGTAAATTATTCATAGTCAAAAATAATAACACCCAAGTGTATGTACAAGCAACATATAATATATTTACGTAACGGCATAATTATCCTCAATTCTAAAATTCTACAATCTAGTTAAAAAAAAAATGAAAAAATATCAGTCATCTGTACATGAACATTTTTCACACTTGTATCTATCATACATAGCATATAAATTTCCTCATAAATAGCAAAGAAAAAAAAAGTACTATACACTTTTATTAAGTCGTGTTAATGACGCGCATTTGCATAAAAAAGTAGATTAAGTAAACTTTCGATAAACCAGTGTAAGTATAGCGGTTCGATATGTATGAGACATATATGAATAAAGCGCAATGACTATTGTGCTTATACATACATAGATATAGATATATAAACATATAAAGAAAAGAAGCGCATAAGTTTTTTGCGCCGAATATTATACACATACGTGTATTTTCCCGGCAACTATAATAAAACATTGACACTTACACAAAAAGAATAATAACAATTTACATGAAAAACTTTAAGTATGATGCACAAAATAATAATATTACTCACCGTATTTCTCTTCCGAATTCGTCATGATGGTACAGCTAAACCGGGATTCACCCAAGCAATGAACAGCAACAAAAAAGAAAAAAAAATATCAGCAAAGCGTGGGCGCGCCGCTGAACAATGTAACCAATGTAACCGTCCTTTCCTCCGTCCTCTCTGTCTATAGACAGACTCCCTCTCCTATAGGTGTGGTATTTGTACTTATATCCCTCTTCTCTTCTTTATATATATATATACTTATATATACATATATACACACACCCTTCTAGAAGCTTCCGGCGCCGCAGAGTCGGAGAACCGTTATTATGTGTGTGAGAGATGAGCTTGTACTAAAAAGGGAAGCTGTGATGATTTTTTTTTTTTTATTAAAATTTAGATTGATGTTTAAAGGCTTTTGAAATTCGCGTCTGCGCAGGTAATACAGATTGTTTTTAATGAAGGTAAATGTATTTGTGTATAAGTGCTTACCTGTATATGAAGTTGAAAGATGCAACCGGTTGCTGGAACGATAGATAATAAAAAAATATAGCTTGTAAGGAAATTTCTGAGTCTCTCCCTAATGCCGGCACGGCCAGAGAGTGTAGTGTGTATGAACGAACTACTGTGCGTTGTGTTCAAGAACTATGTATAGGTATATTATGTCTATGTACATTTGTACATATGTATTTATGTGCTCCGACTCCGAACTCCGACACCACGAACGACGCGACGATATGCACAGTGTTTGGAGTAGGGGCTAAAAAATAAGTGCAACAGTACGTATTTAACGGAGAAACGAGGCTTTTTATTGGTTGGCTAAAACCGGAGTCGGGTACCACGTGATCTATCTGTCGCGCGTTCTCGAAGTTTGTTATTGTTATGATTATGATTATGATTATGATGCAGCAGCAGTAGCGCTACAGTCGGTAAAATTGTGTCGTGGTCCGTGGAAAATATAAACTGTATTCGACCTAACCTCTACGATTTTGTTAAAAATTAGCAAAAATGGTAAGTTAATTTTTTAAATTATTAATAAAAAGTAATAATTAATAGTGTTGCATGTAATTCTTATTGAAATTTGTGATATAACAATGTGTAGATAAGTTTTTTTTGGATAGGTAGCTTAATTTAATTCAATTGATACAAGTATATGTTACTGTTTATTAATGTTTACTTTTTATTTTTTCAGGCGCGAAATGCAGAGAAAGCTATGTAAGTTTCTTATTTTTAATTTTTATTGATGATTTTATTAATGATTTTGTAACATCAAATTTGTGTTTGTTTTTAGGACAACATTGGCTCGTTGGCGAGCAGCACATTGTAGTGATAAAAAAGAACAAGAAAGAAGACCTTATTTAGCATCAGAATGCAAAGATCTAAGGAAAGCTGAAAAATGGAGAAATCAAATAATCAGAGAGGTAGCTAAGAAAGTGGCTCAGATACAGAATGCTGGTTTAGGTGAATTTAGAATAAGAGATCTCAACGATGAAATTAATAAGCTGCTCAGAGAAAAAAGGCATTGGGAGGTGCAAATTAAGGATTTGGGTGGTCCAGATTATTCTCGTACTGGACCAAGAATGTTGGATCATGAAGGAAGAGAGGTATGTATTATATTTATCTAACATTGATTTTTTTATTATATTTTGAATATATGTCTTGAATATAACAAAATATAAAATTATGGTTATAGGTACCAGGTAACAGAGGATACAAATATTTTGGAGCAGCCAAAGATTTGCCTGGTGTTAGAGAACTGTTTGAGCAAGAGCCTCCACCACCTCCACGGAAAACACGAGCAGAATTGATGAAAGATATTGATGCAGATTATTATGGCTACAGAGATGACGATGATGGCATATTGGAACCTCTTGAAAGTAGAATTGAAAAGGAGTACAGAGAAATGTTGATTGAAAAGTGGAGTAGTGAAAAAGACAATAGACAAGAGGAAACAACAACTGCTAATGAAGACACAGAAACATCTCAGATGCATGTGCTCAGTCAATCAGAAATACAACAGGTCTTACTTATGCGAAAGAAACAAGAACTTCTTGAAAAATATGTTTATTAAACTCAAATAAGTAAGACTAAGTTTTAATATTTTTTTAAAAAGTCATAAGATGCATTGGTTGAATAATAATAATTAAGATATTGTAAATAAATAAATAAATTATATGTTTTATATAATAATAAGGAGTTAATTAAGGTCATTAATAATCCATTATTTTTTTTCTGATCAGCATGTGTTTATTAGCGCAAATAGTAACAACTATTCATAAATTTTATTTCATTCAGTAATATTCGGAATACAGCTTTTATAAAACACCACCGACGGTACATATTTTTATTGAAATTTGTTTTTTTTTCCCTTAAGATTTTACGAAATAACATTGATTAAAAGGTAACCACTACTTTTGTGCAGTAGACGTTCAAACTTCGAATGAGATGCGCTTGTAGCGATTATAATTATGAAGGGAGGAAGATAAAAGGGACAATAAAGGTGCTTTTTAGATAAAAATAGTGCGTCGACCAAAATTCATGCCAGATTTATATTAATTATGATAGACCACATCGCAATAATCGATTAAAGAAAAATCAAAAAGATGTATCAAGTTAATTTGTTGACATTACAATTACAAATTTTTAAATCTTTGTATTACATTTTTCGCGTAGAAAATTATAAGCGTATACATCAAATACAATGCGATCGTAAAAAGCGCAATATCAAGAATTACAATTGGAGTTATAACGTCAAAATAAGATTGAACGTCCAATATTATATTTAAAACAGCCGTTTGCATTATCACTAATATTACATCAAACGCATTAAAAATAAAAAATATCAATAAAAAAATTAGTCGTGCGTTGTAACAGACGACCAAATATATTGATTGATTGCAGATACACGTTTTTTTTTTTTATACAAGAAAACCTATTGTATATAATGTGCGTACTTTTACGCTTGTGACGTATATAGACTAATTAAAAATATATATGCAATTACAGATTGAATACGATTGTATGACGATATACATATGCGTTTTTTTTTTCTTTGTTACACCAAGTGTAATAATCGCGTGTTGATATATGTTAATGAGCATACAATGAAAACAAAAAATACATAATAACAAAATAAAAAAAAACAAAATAATTGTCGAATTGAAATGAACCACGTGTGCGAAACAACATAGATCTATCCTCAGGCCTTCGATTTTATTCTGACGCTTTTAAATTTTATTTATTTAAAATTCAGGCTATATATAACGGAACGGTTTGATTGTGGATTGAAATATAACACGTGTGTCTTTATTTCTGAGCGCAAAAAGTATTTTTAATTTTGTTTCTTGAGGTTGGGGAATTATTTTTTTTAGGACGACTCAAGCTCTACGTCACTTGGAAAAGGTTTTTTTTATTACGTAGATTGAAGATATATAAAGGGTCGAAGAACGGAATATTTTTTTTTTGTAATACGTACGTTTATATCTTCAAATATATAATAGCGCATCTTTTTATCCACCACACTCGTCTCTGCTACAATTGCCATTACAAATGTTTTTTTTTTCTAATTTAATCATAATTCTACAATCGTTTACACAATTTTTATTGATTTTTACGTTGTTAATTATTAATTTTTTTTTTCATTTTTAAATCAGCTACCGGCTATAAATTTTCTTTTTTTCTTTTTCTTTTTCATTTTGAAATCCACAGCTTAGGACCTAATGTAATCTCCTTTTTTATTAAATAACTCCCCTGTTTCTTCATTATTATCCTTTACTGATATTAATAATATACCTTTACTTTATTTTCCATTATAACTGTTTTATTATTATTATTTTTTTATCATAATTTTATTAATTCCTTAGACTGTATACAATGCCGTTTACGACTTTTAATTAAGATATATATTAATATCATCAATTTTTGTTTCCTTTTTTTTTTTTCTTAAACCTCAATTTCTTTTTGTCTTTTAAAAATCACAACTGCATCTTACAAAGGGTGCGTTTTTTAATGCAATTTTTTTTTTTTCGTAGTATTGTGCGTCGATTTAATGTAAAATCTATATGTTTTCTTGTTTCATCTTAATTGTATCATTTTATTTTATTTTTTTTTGTAAATGTGTTATGTTATTCTTGTTTTATTTATTTATTTGCTTCATGTTTCATCGTTTCCACAAAACGTCCACAACCCCTATATTATCTCATTATTAATCTCTTAATATCATTTAATAATAATCATCATCTAATCGTAGAAATGGATATACATGTTTATGTGTGTATACCTATATATTTATATGTATTTTTATCGGCGATAACGCGCGTGTATTACAATCATATATTATCCACATCCCAAACCGTCCCGTTTTATATATCTCTGCTCTTGATTCATTTTCAACACATCTCACTTTTCTCTCTTATCCTTTCATCTCTTTAATTTTCTCTTTTTCAAAAAAAAAGCACCACATATCATGAGAAGATATAGTATATATAATATTAGGATGAGCAATAAAAGGGCGCGCGTCTGCCCAAGGGACGAAAGGCACAAACAAGTATAAATGATAAGGGATATATATATAGGAATATATAAGATTTGTGTCTTCACTTTTCATAAACATACATTCACATACACTCTTTCTCTCGCATACGTATAAGGATCAGCTCAATTTATATTTATTGAATCGGGAAGGGTTTTTTAAGCTAAGATCCCTAAGGATAGTCTATGTTGCGGTTACACGTTATGTCGCTTATACAACGCGATAATCTTGCGCACCTTCAAATAATTTGAATGATTTTATGTATAAATTTGATACCAATAATTTCGTGAAAAAATTTCATTTTTGAATTATGTTTTATTATTACATATTTATTTTTCTTTTTATTAGTTCAATTTAATTGTTATTTAAGTTTAATTAAAAATAAACAATAATTTATTATAATTTTTTTTTTAATATTTCAAGGTACGCAAGTTGCATATACAAGTTTTTTTTTATATTTTTTTAATTTTTTGGCGTTTGATGCCACAGCGTAAAAATTTTTTGTTATAATATTACTATTATTATTATTATTTTTATATGTATATAATATACGCACAAGGTGAACATTTCGAGTTTTTTTTTTATTTCACGCATAATCGTCTTTGACTCGTGTTTTATATATAATTAAAGTTCACCGACAAATATATGTTTCTCCGTCCGTCATTTTCTCCCAAAAAGTCTAAAATCGACGAGTTTTTTAACGTCGTCATTTATATACTGTTGCTTTTACTAACGTCTCTTTTTTTTTCTTTTTTATAATATCAATCGTCGTCGACAAATATCAATAAGTGTTTTTACACTATGTAATGTGCTATCGATATATATAAACAGATATATCGATATACTTGCATTATTATCGCACTTTCAACTATTCGTGACGACGTTGATTCTTTAAATATATAAAGATCTTTTTTGTTTTTTTATATATCGCGCAATTCTAAAACGTCAGTAAATAATTCGCTTCTTCTTCTTTTTCTTCTTCAAAGGAATCATCATCCATTTTTGCTTATTATGAGCAATTGATTTTTTTTTTTAATATTATCATTATTCACTATTGTAATTAGTAGTAGTATTTTGTATTTTTTTATTTTGTTTCTTTTTATTTTAATTATCATTTAATTATTATTAATCATAAATTTATTTTGCATCATTGGCGTATCAAAGGGAAAATTCACTTGTCACAAAAAATTTTTTTTTTTTGCATATGGGTATCATCCACTTTCAATGTGGTGACCCTTATATATAATAATAAGACGCGCAAGAAAGACATATATATCGGCTTAATTGAAGTATCACCGTCGTGTACTTCTTAATAATGCCGCACAAAAAAAGTTCACCCACCCGCACCTACAAAAAAAGCCGCAACGACTAATTCTCCTTTTATATCTCTTTATCTCTCGTTATTATTCATGACCTTAGAGGTACTTTTTTATTTTTTTATTTTTTTTTTTAATAAAAATCTTCGTCTCTTACAATTTTCTTATTACAAAACCGTTGCGGCACATTATTATTATTATTTTTTTTCAATATATACCCAAAAGTATATATTTATATATTATGTTACGTTGGTTTCACCAAAGGAAAAAAAATTTTTTTTTTCAGTGTCGATTTAGCCCTGAATCTCATTCAGGTCCGCAATAAACCGTTTCTTTTAATTGTTTTTTTTCTCTCTTGTTCGACAACCGACTTTTAGCGGGCCGTTGATTAAGTCGTTCTCTCGATTTGCAGGGCAGTTATTGGCAATTGTAAGTGTGTGTAATAGGATGTAAGTGTTTACTGTATTTTTTTTATCAAGTGCAGGTTTTCAATTTTTTAATTCAGTTTTTTATTTTTGCAAATATGACTGTATTATGTGTGTAAATGTATAAATATATGTATTAAGGAATATTTTTTGGATTTAGTTTTAATCATGTCCGTTAATTTAATCAGTCGCGAAATAACAATTCGCGTAAAGAGAAAAAGATGAAATACATCCGCGATTATTCGCTTTCTCTCTTTCTCTCATCTATATTTCTTGCAAGTACTATTTCCAACGACTCCTGCCGCTTCCCTCATTATATACTCATTTAGAAAAAAATCATCTCGTCGTAATTGAAATTTACGACACACAGGGTGTTTTCTTAAAAGTTGTAGATAAAGGAGTTTTAGAGGGCATTTAATTATTCACGGCATTATTGGAGAGATGATTACGATGATGGTAATTATGACATCACTGGAGACACATAATTCTTTTTTTTTTGGAGAAAAACAAAATGCCAATCAGGCTATTACCCAGCCTGCTTACTTAAAGCCGTTCAAGGCCGAAGCAGTGAATGCCAACGTTGTATTTGTGTTGGCTGCTGGGTTACCCTCATGTCGTTCCAATGTTGTAATTCATCTGCACCAGAACATGATTGACCGAGACACAACCAACCGATCATTTCACGACCTTTTTTACCCATTGCTGTACGTTTGCGATTGTAGACTGATAGGTAGAGCGTTACTTCGCCTAGTTGGAATAAGGCGACCTGAAATTTGATTGTTGAAATTTTAATTAGTTTTTTTGAAATTTTAGATTTAATTTTGATTAGTTTCAATGAAGAGTTTTAAGAAAAAAGACTTCAATTCATTTTAATTTGAAATGTCTGTAGTTATGTTTAAAAGTATAATTTTCAAACGTCTGACTATACTCGATTTTATCTACTTGAAATAAAAATTATTTATAATAAAACATAAGTTTCTTCGTAACAAAATTTAAAAATATCATCATCACACACAAACCTGAAAGATAAAAGTCTCCTTATAAAGTGGATTAGGCTGAGCACGTCTAAGACCAGTTTTAGCTCTACCCATTTCATGTCCATTACTATCAACAAGGGCAAGTTTAACATAAGTATCAGGTGGTTTAGTATCAACACCAGCAGGACCACGAAAATGTGATCCCTTAATTATCTCAACGGACAATCTTCCAGTAACTCCATTATAAGTCAAACCAATAAGTATCTCAGCTATACTACCACCTTTCATACTACTACCATATGGTGGCGTTGTTGGTAAAGCATAAGATTGTACGGATTGTTGTGAACCCGTTGAATCGCTGCGTGTTAAGCTTGCAGTTGTGCCCCAATCCTGCGTATCAACAATAAATCACACGTACATACATACATTTATTATTTCATCAATAAATAATAAATCATATATTTTAAATTTTAAATTTATATACATACCGATGACGTAGGTGGTGGTTGAAGGCCAAGCCAAAGCGTCGTTTCAAGACGTAAATTTATACGATCGAACGATACTCTCGCCTCGCCCAATAATCTTTCTCTTCTCATTCTACCACCGAATAAATAAACTCTCACCCGTAATCCCATTGCATTAACGTCTTCTGGATTGACACGTGGTAGGAGAAAACTTTCCATGTATTGTGGCGCGCTACCTTGTCGTACGCGAGTTTTACGTCGTTGCTTTTTCGATGGTAGCAAGACCAAACGTACTTGGCTACCACCTGGGCCTGCTGGATAATTGCGACCCTGAAGTACGTGTACCTGTAATATGTATCAAGGATAATTAATTATTTTTTTTTTGGGATGAGATTATTTATTGTAAATTAAAATTTATATACGAACCGTCATCTCTCGCATTGGAGCATCGTAGAGAAAAGCGACTTCCAAACTTGCTGTGTCGTCGTTTGAAACCGCGAGCGAGGTAATTGTATCGCTTGGGGTTGATGCGACGTTGTCTTCGATTGTTTCTGATTCATTTTCTTGGTTATCGAGTAATGCCGAGGATGAGCCTACTTCGACTATACACTAAAAATTAAAAAAAAAATATTTTAGTTAATTGGTATTTATTTTGTTGCAAGCAAGGTATAAAAAAAGTAATTGTTTACGTACCTGTTGTTGATCGGCAGATTGTTGTTCTTCAATACAGTTACTGTTATTGTTGTTACTGGTATTATTGTTATTGACTGTTGCAGTATCTGCAATAATAAAATATACATTTAAACAGTTCTATTGTATTTTTCAATAAATAATCTAAATGAATTTTTTAACAATAGTAATAAAAAGAAAAAGAAAAAAAAATTATAAAGTTATTTCAAAGAAATAATTAAACCGGAAATAGGAAGTAAAAAAGGAAATAAAAAAAAGGTTTTAATAAAAAATTCAATTGACCTGAAATGCTTGGTAGTTCATCTTCGGCTTGAATAGTCAGCGTATCTGGTGGTGGATGGCTCCGGCAATTAAGTCGTCGTAAAGCGTCTTCTTCGGAATCTGAACTCGTTTCTAAATCCGAGAACGGATAGTTCTTACCTACTACAATAAAACGTTATCTTTCAATTTTTTTTTCTTTCTCTTTAATTAATTTTAAAATAGAAAAGAAAATCAATTTTCTTTAATAAATATCATTTTATACAAACAATTAAAATAACTATCTTAATAATTTCAAAGCAAATATTTCCACTTATAAAAGAAAAGAAAGAAAAAAAACCAATAATGTAGCATTACATGTATGTATAAATAACGAGAATTACCTAGATTCTGAGCAGCAGAGCTATCGTTGGTTTCACAAAGTGGCACGCAAACACCACCAAAGAGGGTAGCCGTTGTTGTAGGCGGTGTGTAATACCACTTTCGAGACAAGTACAATGCCACGACAAGTAATAATACGACGAAACCAATGCAGGCACCCAGAAACGCTGTCGTTTCTACTGTTTTTTTTTTTTAATATAATCAATTTTATTAGTTTATTGTTATGTACATTGTATTGACATGTGTATGATGTTTGATGGATGAAATGGAATGTATGGTTTTATTTAAATTAATTTTGGTGTTTTTTTTATTTTTATTTTTGGATGATTGGGTAAAATTAAGTTTGTTTATTTAATTGATGTTAAAGTATAAACATGTAAATTAGAATGTAAGTAAATATTTTCGACTTGCTTAATCAATTAATTAGAAAGGTTTAACATAAAATAGTGTATATGAATCAATAAATATTAATTATAAATTAATAATTCATATAATACTGTACGAGTCAAGGGATATCGTATATTTTGTTTCATTATTAACGAGTCATTATTATTTTATAAGATCATTGGATCGCAAAGCAGTATGTTATAGTATTGCGTGAATAAACATAATATTTAAATAAATAAACTTTAATATAAAAATAAAATTATTTAAAATATTATTCTTAACAAACAATTTTTATTTATTTTAAAATTTTTTTCTAATATTCATCGTATTCTATCTAACTTATCGTATAAAAACATGCAAGTCAAGGTAAAAGTGCATCAGCCCTATAAGAACTGGACGCGTCGAAACTGCGATGTAAACGACAGCATGAAACGATTTATTGAACAACTAATATACTTAAATATGAGTTTATGACATTGTCAAATGCTACATCTTTTTTCATAAAAAAAAATAAATAAATAAATAAAATAGAAGAAAAATAATTTAGCACATACTTAATCAGACACCCTTACTAATTCACTTTGTCATCCAATCCATTATTAATCTTCATTAAAAAAATAACAAAGCTATCTCTGCATATTTTACTTTAACTCACGCACAAGAGAATATTTCCTTAAAAAGCATATATAAACTACCTCATCAATATCACATTGCATCATAAATAAACTCCATGTCAAATATATCTAATCCCAAAGCTTACCCTTGTAAAAAAAAGAAGAGAAATTTAAAGCATCGCAATTCATAAATATTTAAAACGACCCAACAGCCTTCCAACAAAACAAACCGCCAATATACATATATACATCAAGGCCAAGTATAAATGCTTAAACGAAAAGAAGAAGAAGAAAAAAATGTCTAGTTTTCATCTCACATAATGACAAATGAGAAATTTTTTCGTTAGAAAGACAAGTTTTAAGGGTGACATAAAAATAAAAAAATAAAATAAAAAAATAGTGCGTACTCCGGCATATATACCATCGAACATATATTGCGCAATGCGGCGTGTCTCTTCTTTTTT
This sequence comes from Leptomastidea abnormis, assembly GCA_030522805.1. Lineage (NCBI taxonomy): Eukaryota > Metazoa > Arthropoda > Insecta > Hymenoptera > Encyrtidae > Leptomastidea > Leptomastidea abnormis. The sequence goes on along the minus strand of JAPYZE010000123.1, from coordinate 48,505 downwards.
TTCTCTCTCATCACTATATAATTTTCGCGGATATAACGTGATTACACACGCTGTCTCCATTAAAACATATACCTCTATCAGTGTTTAGCCTCTACACATAAAACAAAAACATGTATGTCTATATAGATATACATATATATCGTGACATCCATCAGTAAAACTCTTATTACCACCTACAAACATACATAAATACATACATACATACATTCATACATATAAACTTATACCCGGAAAATGAGAGTAGGTAGTTTTCCTCATGTCGATAAACAAGGTGTGTGTGTGTGTGTTGTATATGTATATGTATGTTAATAAACACATTCGAGGACACAACAATAAAAAGCTTATTACCTACTCTATTATACCCTATATCACCCCTTTTCTCATTTTCTCTCTCCCCCTTACTTTTTTTTTTTTTTCATACACCTGATCGAACATCATCCTATCCCATTAAAGCTTATATATAATACATATTCTCTCTCTCGAAGCTTCGCAACACCCCGTGGCCGTGAAAGCGCGTATATATCATGTGTATAGATATATACTTATACATATACCACATGACATATAAGAGCTACCTGACATACCCCCCTATATCCTATATCTCTTTTGGATTCGACGCATTCAATGTGTATATGTGAAAAGGGGAAATTCTAATAAAGTTGACGCATGGTTTTAATGAATAAAAAATAAAGTTATAAAATGGATGATAAAATGTATTTGCAGTAAAGATCTAAATTAAAAAAAGAAACAAAAAAAACAGGATGAATGAGAAAAAGGAAATGTTTTTTTTTTAAGAAGAAAAATAGGATGTGTATATAGTGGAAATGGACTTACCCGCAAGCAAATGGTCTGATCCGGCAAGAGTCATGCTCGAGGCCGGCTAGTAGTTAGGGTCAGCGCGCCTCTATCATCAAATTTCGATTTATACCCGAACACATTTCTCACTTATCAATTCCCCCCCACCCCGACCTGTCCACCCCACAAACACACACACTTTTTTTTTTAATGTAACACAATCTCCGAAGAGTCTTAAATTTTATTTTTTTTTTTAATCACACCAGGTGTCTAAAGAGAAACGTGTTTCTATACCTATTTTATTTTATGTATAGATACACACCACAACGTAGCACAACTTGCAGCGCACTGTTCCTACGACTGATCTATTCCTCTCAATGTGACACAGACACGTTTTCTTCCTCTATGGAATATATATTGCTGCGCTGTTACATACCGCGCACATATACATTATTTTTTTCTCAATCTCTTTTATACTTTTACATTTACTTCGATGATGATGTTGATATAAGAACAAGCTTTTCAATATATATAAGGAAGAACGAGAGAAATTTTACTGATATGGATATTACCTATAGTCTATATACCACAGAAAGAGAGCGCAGTATAGTATATATGCGCGATATATGAGACTCTCTGTTGCTCGGTGAGCTTTGCGCGCGCGCGCGCGTGTACGGAGTAAATGCAAGTGTCTTTCTAAAAGCTACACCCCCTCCCCAGCCTTTCTTTTTTATGTGTGTGTAAGTTGAGCTTTCCTGTGTATATACTAACTTTGTTGTATGAAGAAGAGAAGGAAGGAAAAAGGGAGTTGCTATGATAAAGAATAGGATTATAAGGAAGGATATGTGTATATGCGCGCGTCGAGCTTTTGAGCTTTTTTACTTTACCCTATTTTATATACATATATATTTACCTTTAGATGGATAATATATAGGTTTAACTTTGAAGAAGAGGGGGTTGGTAAAGAAATTTCTCGGTTATTCCGTAGTTGGTGGTGGTGGTGGTGATGGATCTTTTTTTTTTTTTTGAGGGGAGGTTGTATTACTTTTTTTATGTTGAGGAATGTTGCGTGGGATTGCGTTGTTTTGGGGATGAATGGGATGTAGGATGTTGAGTAGAGAGAGGGTAGGAGTTTTAAGGGTGGTTTTTAAAATGCAGGAATGTTTTGAGATTTTGAAGGGAAAGAGAAGTGTGTTGAAAGGAAATTTGATTTTTTTAAGAAATGAAATTTTTTTGTTAACAATTGGATTTTGTTGAGTTTATTCTGAAATATTTAGTTAAATAATAAATAAAAAAAGAGTAAAATGACTAAGATTAATTATTGTCTACATTTAGAAAAAATTTATCTAAAATAAGATGCATAAGATACAACCAATAGAAAAAGTTTAATAAAAGTAATTTAGAAATTATAAAGACAAACAAAATTTTTAGGAAAATAACTATTGGCTTAAACTGACGAACGATCATAGAATACGAAATATTGACACACACGACTACTCCTATATACTTTATACTTTGTTGAATTATTTATTTCGACCTTGCGTCAATTGGTATTTTTATGAAATCAATCGATAAAGCGCAGCGTTAAAAGCGCGTATATCATATAAATAAATCAATAAAATTTTTTTTATTTTCTTTTCTTGTTTTTTTTTTTTTTTTTTTAAACCTACTTGCGCTTTTTGCGCATCTTTTTAAATTTTTTATTAAAAAGTAAAGAAGAAAAAGAAGTACATTGTACGCAAATAATTCTTTATGAAAATTAAAAAAAAAAGTATAAAAATTTAAAATAAAACTCTGTTTTTTTACTGGAGTTTATGGTATATTTGGTATAATCTATAGTGGCAATATTATTTAGAAAAAAAAAACATAAAGTGAAATTAAATAGCGTTTATAGTATTTATCATATCTAATAAATACTAAAAGCAAAAAATTAGTGATATACTTATTTTTATTCTTTTTATGTCAAGAATAAGCCAAATAATTTGATATTAAAAAAAAATTATTAGAATGCAATAATCATTACGAGGTCCTTTCTGTCTTATTTTTTAAATAAAGTCTTTTCAATGCTTAATAAGCATATTTCGGCTAAAGTCCAGTGCGATTTCAGAAAGATACTCGTCGAGAATTGAACCCACTTACTTGTAGATTACAAAGCCGACGCTTTATCACTTGAGATACACGAGGACCATATTAATTCTCGATTCGCTTTGAATTATATATTTGAAAACTCTGTTTGCTAGCACAATATTATAATATTCTAATTTCAACTCAACTTTTATATCATGTAACAAAAATTACTTATTCAAACGCAAGTTAATTTATTCTTTTTGTAAATAAATTCTTTCTTAGCTTTTATCATCAATGATTGCACGAAAGTTTTTAAATTGTTATTAAATAATATGCGATAAATAATAGCTAATTTAAAAAAAAAAAATTAAATTTTAGTATATTAAATTTATTCTAAGACAATTTAGTAATCATTAATTCAGTAATGACTAAAAATTATGCAAATCAAACTGCTTTATATCGTAGAAGCGATCACTGTTACTACTGTGCAAGGCAGTCACGTGACATCGTCGGAAGAGAGAAAATTTTTCAAGAATCAAGACTCTCTCTTTTTAGTATGAAATTATAAGTTGATAAATATGACCCACTGAGGGGTCATATTTTAAAGATTTTTAGTTTATTTCCTGTGATTATAGATCTGTTCAATAAAATAATTCGTTTTATCTAAGTTATGTACAAATTAGAGTGTCTTAGAATTAACCTTTCAAGTTTTGTAACGATTGTACTGTAAGTATAAATTAAATGCCGACAATAGAATTAACCTCTTATTTCTCCCATTTTTATTTTATATGCCTTGTAAGTTTTTTATTACAGTTGATAATAACATTAATATTATGGTATAAAAATTTTTATGAGATCTCTGTTTTGTTTACATTAACATAATTTATAACTTATTGTTTGATAAAATGTTTAAAAATTTTAAATACGCATGACATGTTTACAAAATATTTGCAAGCAACATACAAAAATTTTTTTTTAAATCCAGAGTATATATGTTTTTTAAATTTGAAAAAAGGATATAGTTTTTAACACTAAAAGTAAATATTATTTACAGGACTCAAAATGAGTTACTTTGCTCTGCAGCAACTTTTAAAATGCAGGACTTTTAATAAATACACATTTGAAAGATGTGTCAGGCACTTGGCTCCAAGATTGTATTGTATAAATAATGACGATGCTTACAACAGACGACAAGAAATCAAAAGACAGAGGAAGGCTAGAAGAAAAGAAATCAAGGCACAATTAATACAAGAATTCAAACACACTAAACAAAGAGTGGAAGAGATTATTGAAAGGGAAAATATATACACTATTCCAAACCTTTTATGTATAGGAAGAATAGTGTCTACTCCATACTTAGGCTATCTAATTGTATCACAGGACTATCAGGTAAATTAATTTTTACTTTTATGTAATTTACCATTTAAAGAGGATATTCATATAATATAAAATTTACGTAAATAGATAGCACTATGGCTTCTGGGATTTGCTGGCTTGTCTGATCTTGCAGATGGATGGATTGCACGCACATGGACATCACAAGCTTCTAAGCTTGGTAGTTTTCTTGATCCAGTAGCAGATAAATTATTGGTAGGAACAATGTTTTTGTCTTTGACGTGGGTTGGCCTAATACCAGTACCACTTACATGCCTTGTAGTTGCAAGGGATGTAGCATTAGTTGCTGCTGCATCATACGTTAGATATCGCTCCCTTCCACCCCCAGTAAGTACATTTTTCAAATCTTTATATTATTTTTTAATTTTGCTGTTATATTTCATTATTATTTGAATTTTATTTATTATTCTTTATAATAATAATAAAAAAAAAATACAAATAAAATTATTTTACAGAAAACCATTGCTAGATACTTTGATGCAACACATGCAACAGTACAACTGTCTCCAACAATGATTAGTAAAATAAATACAGGTGTACAGTTAATACTAGTAGCTGGAACATTGGCAGCTCCTGTATTTCATTATGTGGATCATCCACTTTTGCAGGGACTCTGCTATCTCACTGCAATAACTACTATTGCTGGTGGTTTGAGTTATTTAGTGTCAAACAACACATACAAAATGCTTTCAAAAAAGCATAATGGACAAAGACAATCTTCTTGTAAAGAAAATTAAGAAAAAACTGTAAAAAGCTAACTTTATTATGTACATATTTATTAAATTTATTTCAAAGTTATAATTATTTAACTTTCTTATATTTACATCATTTTCAACTCTAACTCCTACCAAAATCTATGATCACCAAATGAGTATGTTTCATATGCTGACTCTTCTATATGAAACGGATCATATTGTATGCCAACGTAATCAATTTCTAATTTAAAAGGCCCAGTTATTTTATCAGCTAAAGTAAAACTGATAGTTCTTACGAAATCTTGTGGTAAAGGCTTATGCCAGCATGGTATTCTTCCTTTGTAGGCAAACAAAAATTTGGAAAATGGTATTCTTACAAACTGCCAATATGGACCTCCTCTGGTCCAAATAAAATAATGATAGGTATCGTAGGAAGTTACATCAAATTGGTTATTAAGGTGTACGTTGACTGAATACACACGACCATCACCTCTTACACGAAAAACTAAATGTGTGTATTCTCCCCATTCATGTGATTTTCTAGTATGAAATGGAGTTACAAGTGGAGCTAACTTTAAATTACAAAAGCCTGTATATCTCATTTTTCCATCTGGTGGAAGTTTAGTATCTAGAAATCCATGAAATACACCTTTGGAGTCGCGAGTCATATCCAATCTGCAAATAATGATTTTTACAGTTTTAATTTTAATAGAATGATAACAAAGTGTCAATCATACAGTTTATTCAATAATATACATTTAATAACTTTTTCTAATATACTTACTGCGCAGTTGAATACCCTTGATTAAAATCTTTGTCAGTTGACACAATCCATTTTTTCAAATAATCCTTTTGACCATTAAATCTGTATAAAAATTCAATTTGATGATCTGGAATTTCAGATGGACCTTCGTAAATAATATCTTTTTTCTCGAGATAGAATTCCTTAAAACCATGTTTAAAAAGCTGAAATTCTAGTTTTATTTTTTCTTTCCAAGATAACTTCTTCCATTCCTGCTCCTCTTCAGATGGTATTCGAAAACCGTCCTTATCGGGAGACTCGTAAAATAATGATGTACACTTTGTCGTGTGAAATTGCCTTTTTCCAATACTCCTTAAGATTAATCGAGTTAACGGTATCGTCATGCTCAACTATAAATAAAAAACAAAGTAATCAGTCGATTTATTAAAATTTCGCGAAAAATAAATCTAGAAGGTTATAAAACCAAAGATTAAAATTATAAGTAAATAAAAAAATTAAAATTACCTGTATAACGTATCACTCCTTTACAACAAACAATCTTGACCTTCACTAAATACAACAATATTTATTTGCTTTGATAAATCATTGTTTGTTAAAAATTATCATAACATATATAGAGAGCAGTTTGCTTTGCTTGATTTATGCAATAACTGTCTGCTATATAAGAAAACACATGTTTTTGTGTCCAATTTAGCACTGCTACCAAAATATAGGAATGAAAAAATAAGTTAAAAAATTTGAGATCAGAAAAAATTTACATTACTTAACTTTTGAAAGATTACTATATTTTTTTCAACAAACTATCTAATTAGTTATTTTTTTAATAATTATTTAATAAAACTATATCATTTCAAAATATCTCCTTAGTTTTCTACAAATTTTTTTACTTTGGCAGTACCGAATCTTAAAGCAAAAGCACATGTGATCACAAAAACATATAGTTTCTGCTAGCCGGCGCGTGCATTACAACAAAAGTTGATCTAAAGCATGGCAACGATAAGATTACTCCGGCAAAATAAATTCTTTCTGCCATGTGGCAGGCGAAAAACAAACTCAAATCATGTCCTGGACATGCAAATTCGTTCGGAATCCAGTTCAGCTGGGAACCAGGAAACTGTCGTCAAGCTTTCCAACGGGTAATTTGAACTTGAGTGTTTTACATAACCTACGTTTCCTGTACATGTTATAGGCTTGATTTCTTTTGAATTGCAATGATATTGCGTCATGTTATTTTATTTATGATAAATGAGCGATTTTGATTTTTATAAATTATAAGAACAAATTATTTTTATTTTTTAATAAGTAATGTATTTTATATAATTGTACGTAAATTTATAAATGATTTTTGGTGTAGGAAAACCATGACATTGTCAACTGGCAAATTTGCTAAAATGGCTGATGGTTCTGCTGTGGCAACATTTGGCGATACATCAGTTATGGTAACTACAGTTAGTGAAACACATCCGTCTGGAAGCAACTTTGTGCCCTTGACAGTAGATTACAAACAGAAAGCTGCTGCAGCTGGTCGTATTCCAACAAATTTTCTTAGAAGAGAACTAGGACGTACTGAGCGAGAAATATTAACAAGCAGAATGATTGACAGATCACTGCGTCCACTATTTCCACATAAATATAATTACAAAACTCAAGTAATGTGTAATATCCTAGCTTTAGATGGCAATAATGATCCAGACATACTTTCTATTAATGGTGCATCTGCAGCCTTAGCTGTGTCTGATATTCCATGGAATGGACCGATTGGAGCAGTTAGAGTTGGACTAATTGACAATGAAGTTTTAATTAATCCAACTCGTTATGAATTGCAACAAAGCACTTTGAATCTCATTGTAACAGCAGCACATCAAAACTTAATTGTTATGCTTGAAGGTTCTGCAAATAATGTGCTACTTCAAGACTTAATGAAAGCCTTGAAACAGGGAGTAAAAGAGTGCCAAAGTATTATTCAAGGTATTCAGAATCTTCAGAAAACATTTGGTAAACCTAAAAGAACTGTAGAGCCACCAATGGAACTTGCACCAGAAATTTTAGAATCTTTAAGATCTTTGTCTGAATCAAAATTGCGTGAAATATTTTCAAATTACAGTTTTGATAAAGTGTCAAGAGATCATGCTATAAATAATCTTAGAAGTGAAGTCTTAACAGAGTTAAAAAATAATGATCCAAATTTAGATGGGTCATTAGCTACAGAAGCTTTTACAGACATGTGTAAAAAAGTACTTAGGTCTCTTATATTTGAAAACGATCGTAGGTATGTATTTATTATTTATTTTTTAAATTTGTAGATGTATAGAAATTTATAAATATTCTTTACCTAATAAATTTGAATTATTTTATTATGCAGATGTGATGGCAGAAATTTAACTGATGTGAGAGACATTAATTGTCAAGTTGATTTATTTAAACCCCTACATGGCTCAGCTATGTTTCAAAGAGGTCAAACTCAAGTTCTTTGTACAGTTACATTAGATTCCCCTGACAGTGCTTTAAAAATGGACACTGTTACTATGCTCTCTAGTGGTATAAAAGAGAAAAACTTTTTCTTGCATTATGAATTTCCACCGTTTGCTACTAATGAAGTTGGAAGAGCTGGTCCTGTGGACAGACGAGAAATGGGACATGGAGCTCTTGCAGAAAAAGGATTGACCGCTGTACTTCCAGAAAATTATCCTTTTACAATTAGATTGACAAGTGAAGTCTTGGAATCAAATGGTATTTATTGGCATGATTAATACTCAATTTAGAAAATTTTAAAATGTTTTATTACTGTAATAATTACTATAATAAAAAAAAATACAATGCTTTGTAGGCTCGTCGTCAATGGCATCAGTATGTGGCGGAAGTTTAGCACTTATGGATGCCGGGGTTCCAATATCATTACCTGCTGCTGGTGTTGCTATGGGATTAGTTACAAAATACGAAAAGGACACAAAACACATAGAGGATTATAGAATTTTGACAGATATACTGGTAAACTTTTTGACATATAAAATATTTACAATTAATTTATTGCACTTTAATTAAAAAAAATATATTTGAAATATTTTTTATCTTTAAAAGGGCATTGAAGACTATTTTGGAGATATGGATTTTAAAATAGCTGGCACAAGAAAAGGCGTTACCGCTATACAAGCTGACATTAAGATTCCTGGTCTTCCTTTAAAAATTGTAATGGAAACTCTAGAACAATCTAGTAAAGCCAAAAATCATATTTTAAGTATTATGAACAAAGAAATAGCCACGCCAAGAACAGACAAAAAGGATAATATGCCTGTTACGGAAACGATTGATATTCCTGTACACTTGAAAGGAAAACTGTTGGGTGTTGGTGGAAGTAACATTAAGAAAATATTCCTTGAGACTGGAGTTCATGTAAGGTTTAAATCATTACTCTAAAGTAAGATTATTTTATTAAAAAAAAATAAAAATATAATTTTCTTTCCAGATAAATCAAAAAGAAGACTCACAATTTGTCTTATTTGCGCCTAATCCAACTGCAATGGATGAAGCTAAAGAAATGGTAGATAAACTAGTTAAAAAAGATCGTGAACCAACGTTAGAATTTGGAGGTATCTACACAGCTAAAATCGTTGAAATCAGAGATATCGGTGTAATGGTAACACTTTACGAGTCAATGCAACCTACACTTCTTCACAATACCCAATTAGATCAAAGAAAAATTACTCACCCAAGTGCTCTTGATTTACAAGTTGGTCAACAGATACAAATCAAGTATTTTGGTAGAGATCCAGTTACTGGTGCCATGAGATTGTCACGTAAAGTTCTTCAAACAACAAACTTTACTCCAAAAAATTATAGCACTCAGAAAAATACTTCCTGAAGAAAATATGCTCGAATTACTAATTATAATAGGAAAATTAAAATGTAAAAATGTTTTTATAAATGTAAAAATTACTGAAACATTTTTTTTATGATTTACTAACGTTGTAAGTGTAATATTGTAAATAGTAAAATGAAATAAGGATTTGTTACAAATACAATAAAAATAAAATAGACATTTATGCAACATAGTATTGTAAAAAATAGTACTAATATAAAAAATGTTATGTATTGTTGAATTTAAATTCAATTTCATGTGATTTTTAAGTTTTTATAGTCCATCAAGATGAATTTTTTTATACTACAAATAAACATACTTGTACAGACTGATTTCATAAAATAAATTTTACTACTACATCTTTCGTCTTTTATTGCCTTCGCTAAATTAACAAAACACAATCGGTCCTTACTCCTTGTGTGTATGGTTAGGCACACGGTCATCATTTATAATTAGTGCAAAAAATATTTTGATTAATTACTTAGAAAAAATGTATAAAAAATATTGCAATATGCTGTACAGAAATCTTTTCAAAAGATCATCAACTTTTACTCTTAGTATAATTGTGGCTACTATGTTCTTTGAACGTGCATATGATAACCTTATTGAGTCTATTTTTGAAAAAATGAACGAAGGAGTAAGTACCTTTTTTATTATTTTGTGTTTCGTTTAAAAATGCGAGTTAATATTTTATTGTCTCAGAAATGAAAATATTAATTATTTTATTTATTTATTTTTTGTTGTTGTTTAGTTGATGTAGAAAAATCGTATTTACAATATTAAACAAAATTATTTTTTTGTTATAACCTCATATTGAATTGTTTTATAATTCATTTATTCGCAATTTATTAATAACAATTAGTACCTCATTGTAATAACGTAGTTGTGTCTTGTCATAAAATATTCATTTCTACAATCTTAATAAATTAAACAAATTTTATAAAAAATTTTACTATACGTTGTTAAAAAATAAAAAAGAGCTGATGTTTTTTTTAAATAAAAAAATATAATATTCACATAATTATATTGCATCATATTTATTTATTTTCATATTCAGAGACTGTGGATGCATATTAAACATCGGTATGAAGATAATATCGACATGCCTCCCACAATACCAGAAATAGAATCAGAACCAGAACAGCCTACTGTTGAAGAGACAAAGCACACAATTAATAAATACGGCAAATATGGCAGAAAAAAACAATAAAATATTTTATGTATTGTTAATTATGTACCAAAACTATGTGCAAATGTAATGCAATAAAAATAAGATCATTGTGAAAATAAATTTATAAAATTTGATTAATACATTCATTGATAAGATATTTTCATTTTTTCAAAATTGATTTAAATTAATTGTATCGTTATATTATGATAAAATAAGAGTTAAAATTGATCCGTAATATATTTACGTAAAATCTAATACTTACATTTTTAATCTAATTGATCGTCTCATCATTATTCTGAAAATCGATTTTTTGACATTTTTATTGTAAAAAAATTGTCTATTTATATTATTTTTACACATACTTAGTTGTGGGTCAATATTGGTAAAAACTTTATGGACGTACCTATGGAAAAATTTACAAAGCGTTCTTTGATAAAATTTCTGAACAGTGCTCCTTTTTGCAAGAGGTATAGATAAATACACTGTTTTGAGATGGCTTTTATCAACTCTATATTTGCAAATTTCATACAAATCAACTAACTTTATTTTATTTTGTCTCAAAGTTTTTTGATGAATTTTAATAATTACATAGTAAACAAAATTAATTGTTGAAGTTATACTTTTCGTTAAAAAGCATTTTATCAATGTGACATTAGAATATAAAAATGTCACATTTAAGATTAAACGTCAAACAATTTTAAATCTACGTGACATTCAACCTTAGATTATAGTATATTTTTTTATATTTTTATTTCTGATACATAGTTTTAAATATCAAGCTAACTCTTGTCACCAAGCCCGAGTGTCAATTTAATTATCTCCCTTTATCAGTCCTCTTAGAAAAACGGAGAGGATATATGTCTTCTGCGTTTTATCTTGGATACATTGTATACTTCTGCAGTAATTCGAACTGAGAGAGAGAGAGAGAGAAAGAGAGAGAGAGAGAGAGAAAAAGAAAGAGAGGCACATATAGTATATAAGCAAAGGGGACGATATGTGAGCTGCTGAGTCTCCCTTTGAACCTACAAATCTAATTTTAAGATTTTATTGCCGGTTGCTCTAACGTGATGAAAGCAGATCAGTCCAATGTTCCATATGTTACAAATTTCAAGCCAAAATTCAAAGCTCCCTCGTTTTATCATATCGTATTATAATGTAAATTTTCAAATGTTAACGTTGTACTTATTAAGATTAATACATTAGAATTTTTTTAATCTCATTATTTGTCGTTATTTTCCAATTAAATTATCACCAGTTTCTTATGTAAACTAAAATTGAAAGTTTTTAAAATGTTGAACCCCAAACGCCCATTATATTTGACGTATGTTTAATGATATTATTATTGTATAATTATTTATACTGCAAATGACATTTTTTAGAATGTTTAACAAATTAAGGTATAACTTACCTACCAAACATACGGTATACACGTGTATACAATTTTTTGTATCAGTCACGATATCTGTTACAAAATGTATCGTTCAGTGTTATTTGAACTTCTTTTTAAGCAATTTGACCCAGTAGAGTTGCACAAATGAATAACGAAAATTTATATAAATTATTATGTATCATTCAATCTTATCTTCTTAAATTGCGTGAAATATCAATAGAATATCGAAGATTTTAAGATTAATTATAAATGACTAAAAGTTCTATATCAAAAAAGAAGAGTATGTAATAATTTTTACAGATGTAGCATAGATGCTACTAAATTTTGTTTTGTTGTACGGTGTATATCAAACATCATAAATGAATCTTTTTTTATGCTATTTGTAAAAAATATAGAAACATGAAATTTTTCAATAATATAAATTTTAAAAACGTTTTCTAATCGTTTTATATTAATTTTTAATACCAGCTTTATTCCATTTAAGAACTGTCGATATCCAGGTGTTAAAATCAAATAATGATAAGGAATTGATATCTTTTGCACTATTTTGAATTTGAAAAAAAATATGTTAACGAAGAAAAAAAAAATTGAGCTCTCAATAATTTATGTATAATTTTTTTTCATCGTATCTAATTATTCGCAATTATTATGAGTTAAAGTTTTTCATGTTACGTTTTTACATATAACGTGACCATATATTAAATAATACTTAAATAATATATACTTTAGATTAAAATGTTTATCCATAGGTGATATTGGAAAATGAAAATAATATTAAGACTTCGTATTTTAAATAATATTTGTTGTAATTGTGTAAAAGATTTTATTATATCGTGAATTTCTTGTATTAAAACATACCAAAAATATAATTAAAAAATATTTTAAAAGTAGTGATATTATCATTATCCATTATGAAGCGTCGATTCCGTGACTGCAACGGTTATTACCTTCATGAAATAAGAAAAAGAAGTATACTTTTATAACTAAAATGATATAAACTATATGAATCTATGCCCTTGATTAATTTGATTAAGGGCCCGGTTACCAGTCGTTACATATTTAATTTAGTAGAGCCATTCGAAACTGGTATTATTGCTGAATCCTCTATCATGTATTACGATCTACTATTTGAACGATTTGAAAAAGAATACGAAAAATACAAGTTAATATTGAACGCGACTGCAAGCTTACATATTCTAATGAAATTTAATGACAATTTTTATGATCTTATTTACCATAATATTTTAAAATATTTAAAGACTGGTGATTTACGTGCTATTGTATCGTCAACAAATACGAAAATCATTTAATTGACAGACTGTAATTTTTAGTTCTATTCAATTTTTTTATTAAAAGTATGTACAGCTTTATTTTAAATCACACAAATGCATTAGAAATGTTGGTTATAATATGTCTTCAATTATCTTAATATAATTATTTAAAAATTGTATAGTAACTAAGAATTATTTTAAATTAAATAACAATAAAAGGTATGATTGTCTAACTAAAAAATTACAATTTGTTAAAAATTTTTCCCTGATAAAAATGCTAACTTTTAATTATAATTGATATTTAACAAATAGCAAGAATCACTTGCGCTAAGTGGATTTAATTTTTTAAATGGCGATATTTAGAATTTTTAATAATAAAAATATACTCATGCAATATCTAATTTAGGTTAAAAACTTACAATTTTTACTTGTTCAACTTCTTTTATATTTTTTATTTTTTTTTATTTCATCAAAATTTTACGATGAAAAGTTTTTACTATATTTTTATAATGTTTTAAAAATTCAGTTTCATTCAAACGAATCATTTTTGAAAACCAGTAATTAGTATTGTAATTAGGTTGGAATTTAAAATTGAGAATCTTTGCATATTTCAAAGTTGATAAACTTATAGAAGTGTCCCACGGTACAGATATATTTTCAATTTTCATTTTAACAAGATTATTATCATGTGAATCCGAAAAATAATCATTATAATTACTATGATCAATACATTTAGACAGATAACCAAAATACATTGACCCTACAAATCTGCTCGTCGAGGTATCAGCATATTTTAAGCAATAGTAGAAATCTATATCGCAACTGCAGTGGGAACTGTAAACTCAAAGAATCAAAAATTATAAAAAATGTGTTTTGTGATTTAAAATTAAAAAATTACGTAAACTCACATGGTAAAGTCATTCCAATTATTAAAGTTGAAACTCTTACTTTTCCTTTTTATAGAAAACGGACATAAATCGTGAGTTCGACAACAACTATAAAATAAAATAATTATATCAATAGGTGATCACGACGAGAAAAGAAATATATGTTTGCATTATACATGCACGTAACATGTCACATTGCATATCTGCTTTTCTAGACCTGAATAACCGATTCTACACACTATATGTTAAAAAATAAAAATTACGCTTTATACCGCGTTGTTATTACATAATGCAGTTTTTATTTTTGTTTACCTGTCAGTTTTTTCACGTATACCCAAATCATAATAATTATGAGCTATACTTCCTGGGCCACACCACTTTGTACCTGCAATATACTCGTTAATTAAATAAATTGTTAAAAACTTAATTTGATTAATACATTCAAATAAATGTTACCTGGCAAGATTCCAAATGTTACTCCCAATAAATTATTCCAAGACAGTAATGGAACAATATTAGTTTCTGACTCTATCACATCACTACATTCTTGTATTTGCCTATGCATGTTGTGATAATCGTTCAAGTCATGCATTGGAGCTAGATTTATTTTATACCAATATTTTTCCAGTTTACGTATGACATTAGTGACATTTTCATTGTGCCTAAAATGTAAATAATAGATTTATTTACATTTTGTCAAAAACAAAATAAATTTTTAATATAATACCGCTTAATATAACACTTCTTTGAAAAATAACTTACATAATATATTGATACCCACACTTTAGTACCTTGAGTCTGGGACCCTCCCTAGTGATATTAGATATAGTGCCCTTATCCAACACGCGGGGGTGCTTTTTAGGTTCCTTGACGATATCCGATATTATGATAAATATAAATTGGCTGTTATAAAAAATTTTATGATTACTACCATCAAGTTTTTTTGGAAACAGATTTAGTAAGTTGATAGCTAGATCTCTGTCATTACTTGTTTCATTATCGTAAATTGCACTTTGTTCACTCCGAACAACGAATAAAGATAATAAAAGAAATAATAGAATTTCGAAAAAGTCTAAAGCCATAGTAATTTATCAACCTAAAAAATATATATTAATATATAAAAACAGTTTTTTTTATTATTTTAAATCAATAAAACTTGTATTTTTAATTTTTTTTTAATTTTTGTAAAATACTTTAAAAAACATTAATTAGTTTTAAGCAGCTACTACAAATTTAATGTCAATGTCTTATTGCTCGTTACTCTAACGTGACTATATATGTGACTAAAGAAAATCATACTAATGTTACATATGTTACAAATCTCAAATCAAAATTTAGAGCTTCGTCGTTTTATCATATCGTATTATAATGTCAATTTTTAAATATTAACGTTGTACTTATTAAGATTAATACATTAGAATTTATTTAATCTCATCGTTTATTGTTGTATTTACGTAAAACTATTATCAGTTTCTCATTAAAATTGAAGGTTTGTAAATACCAAACGACCATTACATTGGACGTATGTTTAATTATATTATTGTATAATTATTTATATTGCAAATGACATTTTTTGGAATATTTAACAAATTGTGGTATAACTTACCTATCAAAACATACAGTGCACGTGTATACAATTTTTCGTATCAGTAACGATACCTGTTATAAAATGTACCGTTTAGCGTTGTTTGAAGATGTTTATAAGCAATCTGATCTTGTGAAAAATGAAAATTTTTTATAAATTATTACGAATTATTCAATCTTATCTTTTTAAATTACGTAAAAATTCAATAGAATATTGAATATAGAGTTTACTTAGAATAAATTATAAATGAATTAGAGTTCTATTTCAAATAAGAAGAATATGTAATAAGATTTACAGATATAGCATAGATGCTGATTGAATTTTATTGTGCTGAACGATGTATATTAAATATTATAAATGAATTTTTTTTAATGATATTTTTAATAAATGTATAAAAATAACAAACATCATTCGCGCCAAGTAAATTTGAGTTTAGGCATTTAAATTTTTATTTGACTCTGATAAGAATTATTAATAATAAAAGTATACGTTAAATTCATGCGAGATTTTATTTGGGTTAGTAACTTGTAATATTTACTTCTTTAATTTTTTTTATAATTCATTTTATTTTTCAGGTTTTGTTGAACCTAAAATATAAGGTTTTACAATCTTTTTTTGTAGATTCATTAAGCCAGTTTCACTCAAATTAAGAGATGTCCCTATCCAAGTTCTGCCATCAGATACGGATAAGGAATTGATAATCTTTTCAAATCTCAAATTTGACAAACTTACATTAGTGTTCCACGGTAAAGTTATTTGTTCAATTTTTAATTTAGCAGAATTACCATACGAATCCCAAAAATGATTATTATAACCAATACATTTAGATAGATAACCAAAATATATTGACCCTACAATTTTACTCGTCGTGGTATCTGCATCTTTTAAACAATAGTAAAAATCTATATCACAATTGCAATGTGAACTGTAAACACAAAAAATAAAAAATTATAAAATTATCAATATTTTATTTTGTGATTGAAAATTATAAAATTACGTAAACTCACATGGTAAAGTCATTCCAATTATTTAAGTTAAAACTCTCACTTTTTCGACTTATAGAAAATGGGCATAGATCATGACTTCGACAACAACTGTAAAATAAAATAATTATATAAATACGTGATCATGACGAGAAAAGAAATATACATTTGCATTATACATGCACGTAACATGTCACATTGCATATCTGCTTTTCTAGACCTGAATAACCGATTCTACACACTATATGTTAAAAAATAAATATACTTTTTATGTCGCGTTTTTATAACATACTGTAATTTTTGTTTTGTGCCGTGAATAGCTTGGGATCGAAACACCGGAAAAGTTACCCGGAAACTATAAGATTAAAAAAATCGCTATCAACATTGTACAGTATATTCCCTGTCCTTGTAATAATAAAAAATGAGTTATACAAAAAATTATTTTAAACTCATTTTACATCATCTTTCATTTATTTTATTTACCTGTCAGTTTTTTCGTGTCTACCCAAATCATAATAATTGCGAGCTATATTTCCTGGACCACACCACTTTGTACCTGCAATATAGATACTCATTTATCAAATAAATTTTTAAAAATATAGAATATTTTAATTTGATCATTACATTCAAATAAATGTTACCTGGAAAAATTCCAGATTTTATTCCCGAAAAATCATTCCAAGACAGTAATGAAATAATACCCTTTGTTTTATTTGATTCCATCGCATTACTACATTCTCGTATTTCTTGATCCATCTGGCGATAATATAATAAATTATCCAGTGGAAGTGCCCATATTTTATTCCAATGTTCTTCCAGTTTATGTATAACATTAGTGACATTTTCGTTTTTCCTGAAATGTAATTAATAGATTTATTGAATTTTATTAAAAACAAATAAGATCCAATGTTAAATATATTACCCTTAAATATAAATTTTGATTAAAAAAAAAACTTACTCTATGTACTCATATCCGCACTTTATTGTCTTGAAATCGGAACCCTCCACAGTATTATTAAATAAATTTCCATCGTCCGACACGCTGAAGTATATTTTAGGTTCTATAACTATTTTCGTTATTGTAACAAATATCACTTGGTTGTTATGATAAATTCTATAGATACTATTATTTAATTCTTTTGGAAATTGATTAATTAATCTGATAGCTAGATCTTCAGCATCACTTGTTCTATTATCATAAATTGTAGTTTGTTTACTCCAACCAACGAATAAAGATAACAAAAAAAATAATAAAATTCCGGAAAAGTATAAAGCCATAGTAATTTATCAATCTATAAATTATATATTAATGTATAAAAATAGTTTTTTTAAACATTTTAAATCAATGAAATGAGTATTTTTTTTTGGAAAATTCTTTAAAAAAACACTGATTAGGATTAAAGTAACTGCTACAGATTTCTAACGTGATTAAAATAGATTATTCCAATGTTCCATATGGTACCTATTTCAAGTCAAAATTTAAAGCCTCGTCGTTTCATCCAAACATATTAAAATATACATTTTTAAATGTTAACGTTTTACTTATTAAGATTAATACAATAAATTTTTTTAATCTCATTTCTTATCGTTATTTTTCGATGAAATTTGTTAGAAAGTTTATTAAATTGGAATAAGATTTACTTACCTAACATGCAGTGAATAAAAATTTTCGCATCAGTAACGATACTTTTTACAAATATCGTTCAGTGCTATTCGAACACGTTTTTAATCAATTTATTCCAGTGTGTCTGCGAATGAAAAATGAAAATTTTTTATAAATTATTGTGAATTATTCAATCTTATCTTCTTGAATCACGTAATAATCTGATAAACTATCGAATATAAAATTTAATTAGAATGAATAATAAATGATCTCTTTTTCGAAAAAGAAGAGTATAGAATAATTTTTACAGATGTAGCATAGATACTGCTAAATATTATTTTGCTCTTTAAATATCATAAATTAATTTTTTTCATGCAATCAGTAAAAAATATATATAAAAATAGAATTTCAAAGTTAAAATTTTCGAAAACAAGCACATTATTATATTTTCAAAATTTCTTAATCTTTGAAGCTTATGTATATTTATTTTATACAGATTACTGCAACACATGGATATGTAACTTTTTAAAAAACGGAAAGAGATTAATTAATTTCAGTTTGTAAAAATTGAACAAATAATAGGTGCAAGAATATAAAGATTGTATAGAGGAATTAAATAATTTATAACTTTGTCAGGTTTATGAATCTATGCCTTTATTTAATTTGCATGAGGTTCTGGTTGACCTATTTTTACATATTTACCTAATTACAGTTGCTACCTTAGCTAGGAACTGCTGTCGATGATTCAATTTTTCTCGATAAATCTTTTCTCAACAATTGATTGATATAAAGTTTTCCAATCTTTTTTGTTAGTTTTAAATATTCAGTTTTATTTATTTTTTTTTTTTTTTTGTAGATTCTTTTGTGTGTGAGATTTCTAATCTTTTTCACGTTTTAATAAATATTTGAAATAAACCGCATGCCACTGCTCGAGAGATAATTTGTGAGTACATACTTTAATATGCATGATCATTCAAAATAAGATATATATTTTTTTTTTTATTAAGTATGAAAATAATAAAAATTTCATTTTTATTAACAACATCGTCATTGGATTTAGATATAATAATTTTATTTGAGGTCGAATATCTGTTTCAATTATAATTATATTTAAATCCCATAACAATAATTTTTTTCAAATGTGACATTAAATTTTTTTAATAAATCTTGTGGTATATTATATGACAATAAATATTCTATAGTAAAAACAATACCTATAATATCTTTCTAGTCTTTATTTTATTTGCTAGATCGTATTTTCTCACAGCCAACTCAGCAATTTACTACAAATGCTTGACTACCAGTTGTATTGCTATGTGATACGAACAGGTAAAAAAATTTTTCACGCTTTAGAATCAGTCTATATTTTTATTCAATTGCAGACACAAGTAACATTTGCGTAAAAGTAAGTAGAATTATTTTTATCATTACTAAGATCATTAGCAAGTTAATATTTACAATGTAATATATTTACAAGTTTCTTTTAAAGTATTACAAAAAATATCCTTATTTTCATGATATTTTTTTTTTTTATAAACTCGATATTACTTATGAACTAATTTTTTTTTTTTTAATATACAAAACAGACATTTAAAATAATTACCAGTCTAATTATTATCATATTATTTTAGGCAAAAAAATGATTCGACCCATCCATCTAATCATCGCAATCTTATCAATCATCGGACACCTCATCCACACAAAAGGTACTCCAATATCAATATCAACAACTTATTCAAGTACCACAACTCTCCTACCAAAAGAATCAAGCTGCGACGAAGCTCAAGAAATAGGAATATCTTTAAACTTCCGTAAAGTAGGCCTACGTCATCTCGACTCAGGTTTCGCAAGCAGTCCAAGCGTACGTTGTCTAAATCTCGAAGAAAACGAAATCGAGTATGTGGCAGCTGACGCTTTACAACCACTACCAAATCTGATACATCTTAATTTGGCTCACAATCATCTATCCTTCGCGAATATATCTCAACTCGAAGGACACGAACATCTGCGAACTTTGATACTTGATGGAAACCAGGTACCACCTGCAGACGAAGAAAAAGCTACCCTTGAGTTCGTCAATATTTTTCCAAGTCTCTGGTACCTATCGCTACGATCAAGTGGTCTCCACGATATATCAAGCCTCGCATTCGCCCCACAGTTACGTCACCTACTACTTTCCTCAAATGACCTCTCAACCTCAGATCTATCTTTTTTCAATGAGCCTCCTAAAAGTTTGATTTTACTTGACCTTACCAACGCAAGTCTCCACACCTTCGATGCCAGCAGTTTGATATCAGTACAGGAGCTGCATCTAGATGATAATCGCTTCCAACGAATCTGCGGTAAATCCTGCCGCGATCAAGCTCTGGTACTTGAAAATATGCAAGTATTACGTTATCTCTCTTTAGCTCGCAACGAACTGCTTGGCCTTGAACCCGACGCTCTAGACGACGCCGACAGCCTTGAGGAACTCGATCTCTCGCAGAATCTCATAGACGCGGTACGTAAAGGCAGTTTCGAAGGTGCTACTGCGTTAAGACATTTAAATCTCAGTAAAAATTTGCTTAGCGAAATGCCAGATCTATGCGGACCCGAGGCTCTTCGTTATCTACTACTTGCTGATAATCGAATTGAAAGTATCGAGGATGATGCTTTTTGTCTTATTGCTAGTCTGCGTGTGATTGATCTTAGTGGTAATAGAATTAAAAGTGTTGATGCTAATGCATTTGCTAATCAGATCGAATTGGAGATACTTGATTTATCGAATAATAAAATAGCGAGTTTTCCTGCTATGTGGTTAACGCCGTTAAGTGGTTTACGTGTGTTACGTGTCAATGATAATAGATTGAGTAGATTAACTGATTTGGCACTTGAAAATGTAAAAGTTGATTCTAAATTGGAACATGTTTATTTGCAAAATAATTTTATATCGGTTTTTCATACTAATCCGTTGTTTAATGTTTTTCGTGTTATACCTAATGTTACTATTGAATTTATGTATGCTATTTCGAATGATACGTTTGATAATTTTAAGAATATTGGGAGTGATGATGATGATGATGAAGAGTGTAAAAATAAGTGTGAGTGTGATGAAGATAATGAGGTTTGAATTTATGTTTTTTAAATTTTTTTGTTGATGTAAGTGTATTAGTGAGTATTGTATAGTGATTATTTTTAAATGTAATTAAATACTTATTGTAATGTGAAGTGTAGGTGCAATTATTATGTATTTTTTTTATAGTATAATAAAAATAATTATAATTATTAAATTAAAAAAAAAGATATAAACTAAAGAAATCATTATTTACTTTTCATTAAAATTATCTTGAATATCATTTTTTAAATTTATTTTAATTTCGAAGTATAGCAATAATACATTCTCAAATCGTGCATTATATTTTCTTTTTATACGTCGATAATTTTGTACATCAGGTGATATAGTGTAGCATTTGATTTAAAAGCTAACACAGCAGTATTTTTCATATAAATGCTTGCTTATCAAATACACTTGAATTCAACTATTTGAGTAGCTTCTTTGACATTCGAAGCGTCAGTTTAAATTTTTTTCCTCTACAACTACTACCTATCCAAGCAAATTAAAATGTAAGTTTAATTTTGAATATTAAATGCATACTTCTCAATAGACTTCAATAAATTATAACTAAAGAATTAAAATAATTTAAGTTTTTGTCGATTTTTAACAGTTAAAAATTTTTATGAATGAATTTAATAGATTATTTATTTTTCGATTTATTGATTTATAAAATTAAACAGTTAGTTATACATGATTTATGCTTTTATATACAGTTACATTATTATAACATTTTTTTCTTCTTTGAAAAATAATTTTTATTTAATTTATTAAAATAATAGATAAACAATAGCATTTTTAAATGTTTTACAATTATTGTTTCTTATCGAGTCAACAAAAAATTTCTCTAACTACTTATCAGTCAATAACAAAAATTAAAAAAAAAAACACATTTTAACAAACACCCAATCCTCTCAAATTTCAGAAAACAAAAAAAAAGATGGATCAAAAAATTCTTCACTTACTCATCCTCATACTGTTCACAACCACCGCAGTAAAATCTCAATACTTTATAACACTACCACAAAAAACAGACATCAAAAAACACTCAATCAGCATCCAATGCCCAGCAATTCAACCAGGCTTATCACTCGACTTCCATAAAGTCGGTCTACGTCGTATCGAGTCAAATTTCGCCGACAGTCCACACGTAAGTTCATTGAGCCTCGAAGACAATCAAATCGAATACGTGTCACCAAGTGCTTTTCAACTGCTACCAAATCTACTGCGTCTCAGCCTTGCACGTAATAATATATCTCTCGTTAATTTTACTCAACTCGATGGTCATCCAAATTTACGTAGTTTAAATCTCGATGAAAATCTTCGTTTATCCAATGACGACAACAACAGCGAAGAAGATAATATCATTATCAATTTCGTGAACAATTTTCCTTGTCTACAACACTTGCATCTACGTAACAATCACATAACCGAGATAAAATCTTTAAAATTCGCACCAAGTCTAACACACCTGTATCTCTCCTCAAACACCCTAGTAAATTCAAAACTCAACTTCATCTCCGATGTGTCAAATACACTAGAACACCTAGACCTAAGTGAGAGTGGAGTACGCGGTTTAAGCCTTGAAAATCAGACTACACTACGCGATTTGGGATTAGAGGGTAACCGAATCGCTCGTGTCTGCGGTCGTCCGTACTGTCGCGATAACGATGGTGGTGGTCTTTCACTATCAGGTGCTTCGAGTTTGCTTCGTCTATCGCTTGCTCGTAACGAGATAACCAGCCTCGAATCTGACGCGTTTGATGGTACTCCTTTACTTGTACATTTGGATCTTTCGTATAATCGTATTGACGCGGTACGTAAAGAGACTTTTGAGACGGTTGAGAGACTACGTAATCTTACACTTCGCGATAATATGATTAAAGAAATGCCGGATCTTACAGAGTTGAGAGAACTTGAATTTTTATCTTTGGCTAATAATAAGCTTGGACAGATTACGAATTCTTCATTTTCACAGATGAATAGACTTAGATTTTTAGATTTAAGTGGTAATATGATTGAAAGTATTGAGGCTGGTGCTTTTGGTAGTCAAGCTAATCTTGAGATGCTTAAATTATCGAATAATAGACTTAGGAGTATGCCAGTGTCGTGGTTACAGCCTCTTATGAATTTGAAGATTTTATATATGAATGGTAATAAAATTGAAAATTTGGATGATCTTAAACTTGGTGGTGTTAAATATTTTGCTAGATTGGAACGTGTACATTTGCAAAATAATTCGATTACTGCTTTTCGTTTGAGTTCGTTTAAAAATACGTTGAAACCACTGCCTAATATAACGCTTGAATTTTTTGATGTGGAAGAGATGAGGAAAAATAAGAGAGATGTAAATGATAAGATATGTAGATGTAATTGTGGCAAAAGTTTTGAATTGTAATATTATATTATTATTTATATTGTAAATTTATAATTTGTTGTACGTGTGAAATTTTATGTATTAATTTGTAATACTGTAATAATAAATGTTTATAATCTTTATTATTAAATTTGTTATAAAATTATGTATCAATGATGTAATTGTTGATATATTAAAATAATGTAATAATTTTATAAAATTATTTGTCAATAATAAATTAAAGAAAAATTAAATAATTTTATTTCATACAATATAGTTTGTTTATATTATTATAATTATCTAATTAAAAACATTGATTAAGATTAAACACATTATGAAGCAATTTTATCGTTCCAGATAAACAGCTTTAATGATTATAGTTAGTGGTCATCCTATCATAAGATTTTCAGGCCAAAGTCACTGTTGATGTTTTCTTGGAATAACTGGGTCAAGATATCCTTCATAAGACGCAATTTCACATATTAAATTTTGATATAATTTTTTATATTAAAAAAATTAAATATTTTCTTAAATAATTTTCATATAAATTTGATTAAGAATGTATTGTTAAATAATATTTTATAATAATTTATTGATTTTTGTGTCATTTTTTACATATGATATTTTTGATGCTATTATTAGAAAATAATTAATATTTTAGTAACAATATAAAAATACTTGATTTTATTATATTATAAATTCAAATATATAATATCAAACGATTGATAAAAAAAATACTATTGAATGAGTATAGTAAGAATTCATTGAATAATGACATTTGACACGTCCTTCACTTCATGGTCAGCCACGCTAATCTGCTTATTTTCACGTATAGACAAAAAAATGTATATCTAATGTTTATACTTTTAGAAAAAAATTGATACAATTGAGTCTACATAAAAGCTCGAATTTTCCTAATATTTCATGCATTTCTAACTTAATCATCCAAGGAGAAGAAAATTATTGCTGAAAGACTCATGTAAGTATTGCTATTACATTTTCAATAAATAAAATAATTTAATTTAACTTTAATTTTTGTTTGCATATTTATTATTTATTATTCACATTAAAATATAAAGCCGGTATAAATAAAAAAAAATTTCAAAAAAATATAAAACAGATTTATGTTATTATACATCATATCTTACAATTAATACTTATTTTTACAAAATCAGTATATCACACAATGGCAAAATCGGCGCTGCTGACGCCTTTACTCCTGGCATGCATCATCCAATTATCAACCGCTCATCACTTCTTCGAACCAGGTGCAATACACTTTCCACTCCACAACGTACAGCATTCCATAAACATGGAAACATTCGCTACCAGCGAACGCAACATCACAGCTGGAAAATGTGATCACGTATCTAATCGTCAACGTGTCGTAATTAATCTACCAAATTTAGGTTTATCTCCACCACCAAATCCTTATCCAGCATTTATCGAAAGCTCAGTAGTCACATGTGTTAATCTCGCTTCCAACGAAATTTTCCAAGTGGTACCAGGTTCATTTGATCGTCTACCAAATTTAAATTATCTCGATCTTTCCAAAAATCGTATTCAATATTGTGACTTTTTCAATTTTGGCAGTCCTCATCCTAATCTCGTAACGTTAATAATAGAAGAAAATAATCCACCTATCGACAATATCGACAAGGTCATTAGCAAATCCGAATGTTTCCCAAAACTTCGTTATCTTTATCTCCGTCAAAATTCCATACGCAGTCTTAATTTCTCATTAAGAAAAGCTTTTCCCATCCTCACTCACCTGTATCTATCGGATAACAGTTTGGACAGTCAAAACTTTATTCGAGATCTACCACCTACACTGACTCACCTGTACCTTGAACGTAATCTAATCAGCAACGTGGACTGTAAGATCATCCGGGATATAGAATCACTCCACCTTGACGGTAACATCGTCCGATCGATCTGTCACACCAAGTGCCAGGAAACGTCTTTGAAGCTCGAGGGTGTTTATAAATTGAAGAGCCTCACCATCTCGTCAAATCGTATCACGGAAATCGAATCATGTGCTTTCCAAGATGCTCGAGCTTTGGAGGTACTTAACGTTGCACAAAATAGTCTAGAAGAATTGAAACGAGAGACTTTAGAACGCGTGACCAACCTGCGTGAATTAAATCTTGATGACAATCATCTGCGTGTCGTACCAAATCTCTGCAATAATAATCAACTGACCAGTGTATCTCTACGACGTAATAGACTTCAAAGTATACGTCGAGAAAATTTTAAAGGTCTACGTCAATTAAAATACCTGTTCCTGGGTGGTAACAGAATCGGTAGTATCGAAGCAGGTTCACTTGAAGATCTTGAATCACTGATGGAGCTTGATCTGTCTGAGAACGAGCTTGACTTCATACCAAGCGACTGGCTCAAATGGCAATGGAATTTACGTAGCCTCGACGTACGTGGCAATCGATTCACGAGCTTGGAACAACTGTCCCTTGGATCTGCGCCTTTTCTCACAAATGTTTATCTTCAAAATAACCCAGTTAGTCACGTCAGTGGTATGGTCGTCTCGAAATTATCACCAATGGTTGATATTCGTCTCCAACATGAAATAAGAGATAAGCTACAAGTACGTAGTGAATGCTATGCAAGATGTGATGAGAGAGAAGAGAGATCGAGAAATGAAACTTATAGTAGATGGATTAATAATCTGTGAGGTCTTTGTGGCTGAGAGATATGAGTTTTATCGTGAGATTTGTCCTTCAAATTTCTATGGAACTGTTTGTGTTTGTTATTTTGCCTTGAATTTTTTTTTTATTTAAATAATATTATTTTTGTGAACGAAATCTAAAGATGTTAAGGCAAAGTATTGGCTTTGAATTTTGTTGTTTTGTGTTTTATGTTGTGAAAGAATAATTAAAAAAATTTTAAATTGGTATATTAATTTTGTAAAACAATGTATGTTATATGTAAGAAAAATATGTCAATTTCTTATTATAATATTAAAAAATACATTAAGAAATAAATATGTTTATCATTTTAAGTTTGTATTGTAAAAAATAGTGTTTTATAAGAAATAAATAAAATTTATTACAAATCAATGAATGTATAATTTATTGTGATAACTAAAACTCAGTTGCTGTATCTTTATAAATGACGTAGAATCATTAAAATATTTTATTTCTAGTGCAAGCTCCGATCTATTTATAAAGCAATCTTTCATACAAGTTTGAACAAGAGTCATTCTGCTTTATCAAAGAAAGAATTTTTTCATTGATAGTACCAGGGAATCCCCTATTTATATGCAAACATTTTTTTATTTTATATATGTATATTTGCAAAGACACGCAAAATGTTTATCTTAACATTTTTGTACTTTTTTTTTTAAGCTGATACAGTCTACTATACATTTATATTTCTCAGAGACTCAATTTTAAAAAGTACTATCAGTAAAGCACAGCAGTCTATAATTAAAAGAGATAAAGATATTTTTTAAAATGAAATAAAATGTTAACAAGTAATCGAATTTCTTATTTAATTAATATGAGATGATTTTTTTTTAGAAGTAATAATTTATAGCAATTGTAACTTATAATTATTTATATAAATATATAAAGATAATTATTTAAAGCTCTTTTGTAAAAACTTAATCAATGGTTTTAATGCAAAAAATATTTTAAATTTCATAAAAATGAAAATTAGATAATTTATGCAAAAAATAATAAAATTTTTAAAATGATTAAAAATAAAATTTGTAA
Source organism: Leptomastidea abnormis (assembly GCA_030522805.1). Taxonomy (NCBI): domain Eukaryota; kingdom Metazoa; phylum Arthropoda; class Insecta; order Hymenoptera; family Encyrtidae; genus Leptomastidea; species Leptomastidea abnormis. Next base: position 20,866 of record JAPYZE010000123.1, on the reverse strand, counting down.
TAAGTAAAATAATCAACAGATTCATCTACTAATTACTCTATTGATTAGATATGTTTTAAACCTTTTTTGACACTGCAAGGTGTGTATTTCGGGCTAGGCTTAGAATGATCGACGCTAGGAATCGAACTCACAACCTGTAATTCCACAGATTACAAAGTTAGTGTTTTATCACATGAGCTATATCACATTCTTATTTATTTTCTTTCTTTTCTTTTGATAAAATATTCGATTATTAAATTGATTATTTATCAATCTTGATATTTGGAAATACTTTAAAATTATTATTTTCACATAAGAAATTATTTTAAGTATTGATATAATTTTATTGACTTCAAAAAATTTTTTTATAATAAATTAAACTTTAATAAAAGTGTGCCAAATGTAATTCTCCAATCAAAATGAATAATATTTTTTTTAATTAATCAAAATTATAAATTTGACAATTTACTTAAATAAAACTTACCTTTAAAAATTTTAAATTATTGAACAAATTTATTCTAAAATAATTTTTTATGATAGTGTAATTTTGTATACTATTTATTATTAGAATTCATCAAAAAGCTAAGCTACACTGATAAGGGATGCAAACTTTATATAATCTTGAGATAAATTCTCTGCTTTTTGCCCTTGAATTTTGATGCGCTTAGAGCGACAACAAGGTCAAAATAAAAATTCCGTGAATGTCACGCTGGAAAGTCCAAAATTATAAAAATTTGATTGGCTCATGGTACAAATATTATGAAATTTACCCTTGAAAAATAATGTATATAAGAGTTGTCCAAAACAATTTCCATCAGTCAGAAAGCAGAATTAAATTTGAAAGTGTTGCTCTTAATTTTTTGCCTAGAAAATTTACCATTTATTTTTCACCAAAATGTAAGTATTTATTTTTAAAATTATAAATTATTATTGTAATCCTTAGTATCATTTAACGTTATTGTGAAAAAGTTAATTACATCTTTTACAATTTTATAATCAATTATTTATTTATAAAATACGAATATATTTTAAGATTGTGTAAAATATAAATTTCAGATTGAAAAATGCAAAGGCATATTATCAGTATACTCATCTGTATAACTTATCTAAGCATCGGAATTTCTGGACAATTATTTTCTCTCATTCAATTTCCATCAGAAAATTTTGAAAACACCGTTGGATTCCAGTACAATTCAACATACAAATCTCATTTCAAATCCGAATATGAATATTACAAAAGCGATGGTTACGTACTAGATTTAACAAACCAAAATCTGCAATCAGTACCTAATAAATACACAAAAACTAACGAAAACCAAAAAATATCAGTAATCAATCTTCAAGGAAACAAAATAAGCAGAGTATCCGCAGATTCTTTAATATCAGTTCCAAATGTCGAATATCTTGATTTATCAAGAAACAGACTATTATTTTGCAACTTTTTTAATTACGGTACCAACACTTGGAATTTAAGAACTTTGATTATCGAAGAAAACGAGCCACCAAGAGACTCTATATCTCGTGAAATAAGTAAAGCTGATTGTTTTCAACATGTGCAATACCTTTACCTACGTAAAAATCGTATTCAAAAATTGAATTTTTCTCTGAGACAATCTTTTCCTTCGCTTGTCTCTTTATACTTATCCAACAACGAATTTTACGAGTCCTCTTTCATCCAAGACGTGCCTCCATCTCTTGCTTATCTCTACGTTGAAAATAATCGACTCTCCAGCATCGATTGCACAATAATACGAAACTTAAAAACTCTAAGTGCAGATGACAATACAATCAGATCGATATGCTACAGAAATTGCGAAAGCTCATCACTTCAATTACTTGGTACCACAAAACTTGAAATTTTATCTTTAGCAAGAAACAGAATCGAGCGGATAGAAGCATGTGCATTTAGCGATAGTTGGAGTCTGGTATGTTTAAATTTAGCAGGTAATCAACTTGATGATATTCAACCAACAGTTTTTGTACCTCTGCGTTTATTAGCTCAGTTAAATCTGGATAACAATAGATTGACAAGAGTACCAAATTTAAAAGGCAATTGGCATTTGAAAGCTTTGTCATTACGTAACAATAGAATTACAGAAATTAATCGACAAGATTTTAGCAGTCTTACAATATTACAAAAATTATTGCTTGGTGGTAACTGTATAAGAAGTGTAAGTTCAGATACATTTAATGAGCTTACGACACTACAGATGCTTGATCTATCAAATAATGGAATTGAAAGTCTACCAATTGGTTGGATGAATGGTCTGGTTAATCTTAAATATTTAGATTTGAGAAATAATAGATTTGCTCACGTTTATCAATTATCACTTAGAGTATCACTTTGTCTTAAGGAGTTACATCTGGAAGATAATAAATATACGAGATCTGACGAAAGCAGTATTCAGATGTATGTACCAAATGCTCGTGTTTATCTGGATAGTTGTAGTTATAATACTAGCAGTAAAATAATTGTGGATGATTATTCGTATCGTACTTATTGGGAAATGAGTACAAGTGAAAAATCTGATTTTTCTTATAAATTAAATTATGTGGTTAATTAAATATATTTATGATGTTTGTATAAGTAATTGTGTAAATTCATAATTTATTTAATGTAATGATAATAATAAAAATAATTTTTTTTATAATAAATTGTTCTTGTCATTTTATTTGATAAATTTATAATCGATTACGATTTTTTACTTGTTACAACAAGTTCGAACAGTAATTAAAATGATAAGTTTTTTGATACAAATAAAGCTTTAATATTTTTAGAAGTATAGATAATCACTGATGATGATGATTAGATTAATGATTACTCATATATAAAACTTGTCTTATATAAAATCTTGTTAATCAAGTTATTCGTATACAAGTAAAAAAAAATTGTATTTGAAACATAATAATTTATTGAACAGTTAAAAACTAGAGAAATAAAAAGTTTCGTTCAAATAAATTAAATTATGTGGTTAATTAAATATATTTATGATATATGTATAAGTAATTGTGTAAATTTATAATTTATTTAATGTAATGATAATAATAAAAATAATAATTATCGTTAGAAATCATCCGGACAAATATTTTTAAGTAAATTTTTGTACTACGCTTTGTTGTAAATGTGGGCGTAAAACTTTAATTAAAAATATCACTTATTCACATTCATTTATCACAAGTGATAATAAGATTTCCGGTCACTTCTATTCTTATATAAAGCTGAGAAAATCAAATGACTCATTCACAACTCGAAAAAGCGTTTATTGTCTTCATTTTAAAATAAATTAAAGTATTAAATCCTTAAAATTTGACGTAGTGGCAATTTTATTTGAATAAAGCAATAAAAGTAATAACAGTTGCATATAATAATGAAGACAATGTTGTCAATTGTATTTATTATCATAAATTTATTATGGTGTTTAACAATTGGTGCTGAAATCAACGATTTGGACAGTTCAAATAATTGTGATTTAACTTTAGATCTTTCTAATATAGGTCTCAAACGTTTTAGTTTAAATTTCATTAATACTAAGTGCATCAAAAATTTAACACTAACTAATAACAAAATTAAATCTTTGGAAACCAATGTGTTTAATAATTATCCTCATTTAAAATATTTAGATTTATCAAAAAATCTTTTAAATTCAAATTTTTTCTTTTCTTACGGTGCACATTCTACCTTAGAGACATTAATTTTAGACGATAACAAAAAAGATACTAATTGGATTACAGAAAATGATACAGAATTTAATAACGAATGTGATAATGGAAGTAACATAGATATAAATCAAGCATTGCCTGTATATAAAGAATTAAAATATCTCTCTCTTCGAAATACTGGTATTAATTTATTACCAGGCAGGTGGATTGATTCATTTCCAAAACTACATTACTTAGATTTATCGTTGAACCCTTTATTTAACATTTCTTATGAATTCCAAATTCCATCCACAGTTAAAACTTTGGTATTAGAATCAATGAATTACAAATTGTTTAACACTGACATGATTGGGACAGCAGAAAATTTAAATTTAAACAATAATTCTTTTAATTGTATTGGAGATGGTTGGCCTTGTAGTTCTAGTCTTCGAATATTCAAATCAAATAAACTTAAAACTTTATCGGTATCGTCATGTTCCATAAAAATAATTTCCCCAGAAGCTTTTGAAAATGCAAAAAGTCTATTAAAATTGGATCTTTCTCATAATCTTTTGACTGAGATATCTGACGTACTGTTTGATTTTATGCCTACTTTAACAGATTTAGATTTAAGTTATAATAAACTAATGATTGCGCCAAATATAACAAACTTACAAAATTTAGTTTCCTTAAAACTAGATGGAATGAAACAATTATTTAAAATAATACAGTCTATGCCAAACTTGTCAAAACTCAAATACTTATCAATGCAACACAATGAATTAAAAACAATATCGGCTATTCTGCTTAAGAAATTACCAAAATTAGAAATATTAGATCTAAGCAACAATCAAATTACATCTTTACCAACTTGGGAATCTCAAGCAAATCTCCGTCAGTTACATTTACATTCAAACAAAATTGAAAAGCTAGATAATTTATCATTGAAAACAGCTAAATCTCTTGAGTTACTTAGCGTAAAAAATAATTCTATAACAAGAACAAACAATAGTTTATTGAAAACGTTACCAGACAATCTCATTTTAGAATTATAAATGAAAATGTACGAGAAAAATTAAATACTATGTAAATTAAATTAAGTTCTAATTTCAATATTAATCTCACCTGTATTCATATATTTATATTTGGAATGTAATTTAATTATTATAATAAATAAAATTAATAATAACTGTTTTGAAAATAATTTATATAAATTGTTTGTATTACTTTATTAAAATTATCTCATAAATTTTTGTTTTTCTTACGACTATAAATTTTAAGAGTGCGATAAGATAATTTTTTTAACGAAAATCAAAGTTTGATTAGGATATCCCTTATAACCACAAATTTAAAAAAGCTGATAATTCGATTTATGGTCTCATCTGTTCATATATAAAGCCAAGCAGATCAAGTTATTTGTATATTAGTAGAAACAAAGTTTGTTATTGAAACGAACTACTACGTGCACTAAAAAGTATAGATATAACAAGTTACTTGCTTAAATTAATCAAAATAAGTTCTTTTATAACACATAAATATTTTATACAACCATGAAGACAATATTTATTCAATTTATAATACCTTTATTATGGAGTGTCACAAAAAGTGTTGAAACTAGCGATTCGGACAGTTCGATTAGTTGTAACTTAACATTGGATTTGTCTAATGCAGGTTTTAAATATTTTAGTACAAATTTCATCAATACTAATTGTGTCACAAACTTGACATTAAAGAATAATAATATTAATTGTTTAGAAGGCAGTGTGTTTAATAACTATCCTCATTTGAAGTATTTAGATTTATCTAATAACTATTTAGATTCACGTTATTTCTTTTCATACGGTGCACATTCAACTTTAGAAACTTTAATTTTGGACAATAACAACAGACTCGTTGTAAATAATAAATGTAATTATTACCGTAATTTGAAAATAATCAATACACAGCCTATTTATAAAGAATTAACACATTTGTCACTTCGAAATGTTAGTATTGACGGTTCATTAGATCACTTCAATAAATCCTTTCCAAAATTATATTATCTTGATTTATCAAATAATCCCTTGATACCTGCATATACGAATAATTATCAATTATGTATGAACATTCCATTGACTGTTAGAACGCTAAAGTTAAGTGAAATTAATGTACGACGTATAACTACAGAGTGTATAAGTAAAATTGAAAACTTGAACCTAAATAATAATTATCTGAGGTGCATTGGAGATAAAGAATATTGTGATAGATTAAAAGATTCAAGATACTCTGAAGAATATGGCTTTTATATTCTCGATTCAAATAATCTAAAAACGTTATCGGTATCTTCGTGTTACATTAGAGAAATTTCACATAATGCTTTTCAATATGCAAAAAGTCTATTCAAATTGGATCTTTCTTACAATTATTTGACTGAGATATCTGACAAAACGTTTGATTTTTTGCCTTCGTTGACAGACTTGGATTTGAGTTATAATGAGTTAAAGTCTTTGCCGAATACTGTAAGCTTACAAAACTTGGTTTCCCTAAAATTAAATGGGATGGAAAGTATATTTGAAAATATACAGTCTTTACCAAATTTTCAAAATCTCAAGTATTTATCGATCCAAAATAATGGATTAGAAACAATATCGTCCATCCTATTTAAAAACTTACCAAAATTAGAAATATTAGATCTAAGTAACAATCAAATCACATCTTTACCAACTTGGGAATCTCAAGTAAATCTGCGACAGTTATACTTAACTTACAATAAAATTGAACACTTAGAAAATTTATCATTACCAACAGCTAAATCTCTTGAGTTACTTACCATAACAAATAATTCTATCTCTAAAATAAATAATAGCTTTTTGAAAAAATTACCAGAATATTTAATCATAAATTTATAATAAATATCAAATTGAGATTTACCAAAACTAAAGTTAGCTAATTCTAAAAATTGACTTTGAAGTGTACTTGCTTATGTTTAAAATAATTATAATTTCTTTATAATTTATTTTTTAACTCAAATTGTATTATCTAATATGCGTTATGTATTTACCTCGAAATAAAATTTTTATATAACTTCAATTACAATTTTATGATTAAAATAATTTATTACCTTACCTTATTTATCCGTCATTTCATAAATTTATTTATTTTTATATACAACGAATTTATAAAACAAAATTATGCCAAAATTGAAAATCAAAACTATCATTTATATCATCTATATATGATACTTTATACGATTCATTATTGATTGATGATATAAAGAATCCATTTAGAATCTTAAAGAAGGCACTGTATATACACATTAAAAGAATTTACGATATTGCGATTACAAAAATATCAATTCATCAAGTCCTCAGTCTGTATTTAACATCTATGGAAAGAAGAATATGTGTTTGGTAGTTTTGTATAAACTTTATTAAATAAATTTAAATTTTATTTAATATTATAAATTTGAAAAATATTGTTTGCAATTGATAAATAACATCTAGCAATGTCAATACTAAAGAAATTGTTTGTTAATCTACTTTTACAAATGTTAATATTTATACTATTTTCAATTGTGTTTAAATATAGTTTTGGTGAAACTAAAAAACCAGAAACTTTTAATTGGAAAGAATTGGAGATTCGAAATAACAATTCTAAATTGTCTGCAACCAAATTGTGTAATGTAACACTGGATTTTTCTTACATGAATTTACAACATCTTCACAAGAATTTTATAACGAGCCCATATGTTCAACAATTAAATCTTTCAAACAACGAATTAACTGAAATTGAAGATAAAATCTTCGATTGTCTGCCTAATCTTACACTCTTAGATGTTTCAAATAATAAAATACCTGTTGAAAATTTCTTTTCATTTGGATCATCTCAAAATTTGGAAACTTTAATACTAGATAATAATGGAATAAAAATACCAAACATTAATTACTTTTACTTTCATTCGGATATACCACAAGACGAAATAAGACCTCCAATGAACTTGAAAATATCAAATTCATTGCCAAATTTAAAAAATTTATTTTTACGTAATATTCATATGGAAGATATATTGATCGACTGGGAAAAATATTTACCAAAATTAACAAATCTTAATCTATCAAATAGCCGTGTGAAGATTGAAAACTTAATAAATAATTTTCCTTCGAGTTTAAAACATTTTTCATTAGAAAACGTCAACATAATGCATCTCAACACGACAAATTTAGCTGAACTTGAAACATTAAATTTAAATGGTAATCATTTTGAAAAATTTTACATAGGAGATTTTAAGGAAAGCAGCGAAGAAAATACCCTTTGCATTTCAGATTTAAATAATTTAAAAGAACTCAGATTATCTAGATGTAACATCAAAGAAGTTATAGCTGCTTCAGCACCATTTTCCGAACGTCCTCTAAAAAATCTAAATTACCTAGATCTGTCAAAAAATTCTATAAAAAAATTAGATATTGATGAGTATTCGACTTATAAGTTCTTGGAAGAATTAAAATATTTGGACTTGAGTCGCAATCCTTTATCATCGCTTGTTGAATTTTGTCATATAAAAAATATTGAAACACTAATCCTAGATGACATTAATATAAACTTTCATAATATGTTTCATGATCTATTTAATACATGTAGCTTTGTGAATTTAAAAATATTATCAGTCCGTAACAACAATTTGGAGAATTTGGAAGCAAATATTTTCCAAGGTATGCCTAATTTAGAAGATATTGATTTGTCAGCAAATAATTTAAAAAATCTTCCTCGATGGGAAAATAATGTAGCGTTAAAACGCTTAAATGTTAAAGGAAATTCATTTGAAAAAATTGAAAATTTGTCTATTTGGAATGCCACATCATTAGAATGGATTGATTTAAGGTCAAATTTGATAAAGAATATTACAGTTGGATCAATAAAGTTTTTACCAGATAATGCTACATTACTATTTGGAATAGATTAACATTTTTATTAAACATTGTGTAATGGTTTTATTATTATAATATCTATAAAGAAATGTATCTACTACCACGGTTTTTGTAATTTGAATAATAATAAATGATTATAGTTTTATATTCCTTTTCTTTGCCTTCTTTATTTCTTAAAAAATTATTAACTATTACTGACAAACATTATACGAATTATAAATGCTCAATTACAAAGTAACAACGAATAAAAATTTTAAATAAAATTTTTCTGAATATTTAAGACTGTTAGAAAATGTATTCATTATTAAATATTTTACTTTATACATATTAAACAGACACAGCATGTATACGATACCACACCGATATTATTTAACACATTATGATAAAGAAGAATCCAAATTCAAGCGCAAGTATATTGCTACTACTAGCGGAATCTAACGTCGTTATCAGGAATTTTCAAGCTTATATCAAATGGTAAGTCATTCTAAACAGGCTTCCCGACAAAGTACGTTGAAAAAAGACTACAGTTAGTCGATAAATTGGTTTTTTAATTCTTTTTAGTTTTATTTGAAAAAATCTATTTTGATAGAAATATTTGTTGACATTTACTAAACTTCTTTACGGTAACTTTTAAAATATTTTTAAATCCATTTAATAACTAGAAAAATGTAAAGACTAATTTTAGTATGTTAAACCATTCTATAGCTCATTGTAATTAATATAATATTTAATTATTATTTATAATATCAACATAAAAATAACTATATTTTTTTGCTTTTTGCCAATTTCAAAATCCTCGTCAAAAAAGTAATTATGAAAAACCACATTTATAACTCTTTTTGGCAATAAATCAAAATTCAAGCAGCAGCAAAGCTTGACTAATCAAGCTCATCGCAACCTTGTAATCGATTTCCCTGAGGGCCTCTTCGGACACGTTGCCAAAATTATCGAAACACGAAATCCAAATCACGAAAACACACGTTTAGAATTCCCCCAATGGTCTCGCTGCAAGCTCTGGTTCTGCTTGCAAGCTCAATCAAGGTGTTTCTGTATTACGAATAGAATTTTGATTATACGCATGCGCTCACATATTTCCCACCAATTCTTCCCCACTTTTCTACCCCTAGATTTTTCTTGTTGTATTATATCCGTGTGACTGACACTTTCCACGCAGCAGCTCTATTTTATTGTTCCACGCGTACTTTCACACCGTTATATTATTCCTTTTATTTTTCCTCAAAAAAAAAAAAAAATTGCTGTAATCCTATTTTATAATATATAGCGAACAATAAACCAAGCAATCTTTTACACAATAACCCTCCTCCCAAAATCATACCTATATATCCATCAAGAATAAAAACTTTTACAATTTTCAAGTAAAAAATCTCTCTCTCCCCAAAAAAATCTCTCACTATTAATTCCATACACGTCACATCACAAATTCATGCACATATATTTATTCCTCTTTCGCAAGCTCAACTTTTATTCTTCGCCTCTTTTTCTCTCCCCCTCCTTCTTTTTTTATTTTAACCCATATTTTTTCCAAGAGATCTCATGGTAGGTATATATAGTAGTATAAAGCGTATATATACTATATATAACACAAACGTACAGCCCATTCATCTCCAAGATTGGGCGGTGCAACCGGCCGTCCGCAAGCTTTATGCAGCCGGGTGAGCGAGCGCGCGCGCGTTTCTTTTTCGGCAGCGCCCTGTGTTTACGTCTTCTCGTCTCTCTCTTTTTCCCATCCTTCACATACACACATATACATACAAAAGCATACTAGCTTGACTTTACGTGCAAGCTTTATATATATATATAGAGAGAAGGTAGCGCCCAACTGTGAAATAAAGGAAAGCGACACATGCACACATACATATATATATACCTATATACCTATACGTAGGCGGTAAGAGCGGCGTCGCGACGCCTAGTAGACGCGAGTGCGGGCGGCGTAGGGGCTTCGCGTCGTCGCGTTACGCTCTCTTTCTCTCTCTCTCTCTCTCTCTCTCTCTTTCCTCTCACACTTCGATATAGCTTCTCTCTCTCTCTTCCTTTCAGTCTGTAAGCTCCCGTCGGTTGGCGCTAGCGAGCTTGCATATAGATATATACCTCCCTAAGTTAAAGCAGTAATAGCGGTTCGCGTATATACCGGGTTGGGCTTCACCTATATCTATCTATCTATCTATCTATCTATCTATCTATCTCTCAGTGCTCGCCCGAACGCGGCTCGCGCTTGTTGTGTTCGGCTGCTGCGACGCGTTAAAATATTATTTATTATTATACCGTGAAATATATAAAAAGTAAAAAAGAGAGAAAGAAAGAGGAGAACGAGTATATAAGAGGAATTGTGTATTGTTATAAAATTATATTATATACATATATATCTATCTATCTATTTATATATATGTATATGTGTGTATGTGGAAAAGCTTTTGGTGGCAGCAGCGCCTGCGCCTCTTATCTTGCCGCCTATGTATACTATGTGTGCTTGCGGCACTCCCCATTGCCCGGTGTCATCGTTGTATAGTTTTTGACACTATAAGTAATAGTGGTGGTGGTGATAGTAGTTGTGAATTTAGTGGTGGTGGTGGTGGTGGAAAAGCGGCTGATTTATACTTTAACTGGTGAACCACCCACTTGTCACCAGTAACTCAGTCAACCCTCTCTCTATTTTTTTTTTTATTTGAATAAACGGTGGGATATGCGATATGGAAGCTGCACTTAAAATTATCAGCAATAATAGCAATCACCGTGAAGCTGTTCAAATAAACCAAAGCCAGCCGCTAATCCGGTAGCCTGGCTATATTTTTAAAGCTCAGCTTTATTTCTCTCTCGATGTAGGGCTGTGATTTATAAGGACACAGATTCTTCTCTTTCTCTCTCTCTCCCTTTCTCTTTCTCTCTTTTTCTCTTAATCTATCTATCTCTATATCTTAATCCTCTTCTTATAATACTCCATCTTCAAAACTTGTCATCAAAATTCCTTTTTATCTTACACAACCATATATCCAATTTTCCCTATCAGTATCCTTTGTTTTTGTGACCGAGAACATCGTTTGTAGTAACAAAAAAAAAGCAGCCGCGATAATGTATAAAACGCAAAGTGCTCGTTAAAAGTTGTGTTTGGAAATAAAAAAAAAAGAATCTTTTATCTTAGTGTGTTGTGTATATGTAAACGGTTTGTGTTTTGGAAATTATACGTTTGAATAAAATAAAAGCCGGGTGTTAGAAGAAGAAAGAGGAAGTTAGTGGGGGAGGTGGTGAAGAAAAGTGGGGTGTTGCCGCCGAAAGCTCTTACTGCTACAGAGCCGGCTGATAAAGAAGAAGCGAATTTTGGAAAAAGGGGAGCGGCGCCTTTTGGGCGGGAAAGGAAAATATTTTGTTGAGACGCTACTATGATGGTGGAAGAAGACATTAGCAACGCTTATAAGCAAAAGCGCACAAAACATCAAGACCTAATGCCTAGATCTTCTCTAATTTAGAGAATATCATAAAGGTTTATTATATTGTCTTCGTATACAGAAATTGCAAAAGTAAGGGTTGAAAAATAGTGTCATCAGGATAGGAAGAAAAAAGAAAACAAAAGAATAGGAGGAAGAAAGTAATAAGTGATTATCTAGAGTGACAACAACTTATCATCAAAATGTCAGGCAATTACTCAGCGCGTTGCGAACCTGGATTAATGATACCAGTTTGGTATCCATCCGAAAACCTCGAACTATCGGACATCATATTCCGTGGCATCGTTTACTTCCTGGTCCTGCTCTATCTGTTCATCGGTGTAAGCATAATATCAGATCGTTTCATGGCAGCAATCGAGGTGATAACATCAAAGGAAAAAGAATTGGTTGTAAAACGTCCTGGTAAAGAACCTCAAATTGTCATAGTAAGAGTATGGAATGAAACTGTAGCAAATTTGACCCTAATGGCACTAGGTAGTAGCGCACCAGAAATATTACTTTCAATCATCGAAATTTATGCTAAAAACTTTCAAGCTGGTGAATTGGGACCTGGTACAATTGTAGGTTCAGCAGCATATAACCTATTCGTCATCATAGCACTTTGTGTCTTTGTCATACCTAATGGCGAGACACGTAAGATCAAGCATTTACGCGTGTTCTTTGTTACCGCAACCTGGAGTATATTCGCCTATGTATGGTTGTACATTATCCTTGCGGTTAGCAGTCCTGGTGTTCTTGAGGTATGGGAAGGTCTTCTGACTTTCTCATTTTTTCCGGCAACTGTATTAACGGCCTATATTGCTGATCGACGTTTGCTCATCTACAAATATCTGAACAAAGGCTATCGCATGAACAAACGTGGTGTCATTGTTGAGACTGATGCTGGTGGTGATTCTGAAGCTGGTGTTGAACTTGAGATTAAGACACCGTTTGATCAACCTCAAATTAATGGTTCAATTGAGAAGTACATTGAGGTTGACACTCCCGAATCTCGTGAGTTTGAACAAACTCGACGTGACTATATACGCACTCTCAAGGAACTAAGAAAGAAAAATCCTCAACTTGCACTTGAACAACTTGAAGTTATGGCTCACGAAGAGGTATTGGGTAAAGGACCTAAAAGCCGAGCTTTCTATCGTGTTCAGGCAACCCGTAAAATGGTCGGTGCTGGAAATCTCAGCCGTAAAATCAGCGAACGCGCTCAGAGCGATCTAAGCGAGGTTAAAGCTGAACTACAACGTGCCGAAGCCGAAAGCATTGATATTGAAAATGTTAATGCAATGCGGGTTTTCTTTGAACCTGGTCATTATACTGTTATGGAAAATGTTGGTACATTTGAGGTTGGAGTCACAAGGAATGGTGGAGATCTTAATAAACCTTGTAGTGTTGATTTTTGTACTGAGGATGGTACTGCTGAAGCTGGATCAGATTATGTTAGTGTACGTGGTACGCTTAATTTTGAACCTGGAGAGACACGCAAGGTTATTAAATTGTCTGTCATTGATGATGAGCTTTTTGAGGAGGATGAACATTTTTATGTGAGGCGAGTAATGTACAATTTTTGTTTTTTTTTTTAGAATTAAATACTGGTCCTTTCTTTTGTTTTATATCCTTTTCTTTCCATTCATTGTTTTAATTCAATCCTTGTCAAGTCCTTTGTCTTTTCGTTAAAACGATATAGATAGAGGAAATGGACTGTATGATTAGACACTGTACGCTATACACAACAACTTAAACATTGTTAAAGTTGAATTTATATTTTCGAAGAAGGGAGAAGGGAAAAATGATGGATTGACACGGCTCTTTTATAACTACGCCAAGTTTTAAACTAAAAACATTAGAACTTTGTTATCTATAAATTTTATTTTTAAAGTGCGACTTTTTTATTTATTTAAAAAAATAATAATAATACAAACTATTTTATTTTTAATCGAATCAATATTGTTTAGATTAAAAATGTAAAATTAAAGAAGTTTTATTAAAAGAATAATACAAAAGAATTTTACTAAAATGAATTAAGATAATAACAATACTAATTAGTATACTCATCGTTCTAATTAACATTGTTTTAAAGATTATAAAAGCATGTCTAACATTAAAGAAACACAAGCCACCGTCAGTCAGTTTCTTTTCTTCTCAACTGACAGATTGCATCAGGGAGTTACAAGCTCAGCGGCTGTTTACTTTACGACGTTGAAACCTGACATCGCATATATATACCCACACAGCTATTAGGGAAGTCATAATACATATATATATATATACACGAAGCGCTGATTTTTCGTTGCTATCACGACTTATATGTATATCGGCTTATGAATAATGTAAGAGAGATCAGGAAATTAACGGCATCCTCAGTTTCGTCATTACATTCATTTCGTTTTTACGTCTCTCTGCTTTGTTAGATGGTAGAAGGTAAATATACTCAAGAGGGAGAGTAGAGGACGTTTTAGCAATATAGATTAAACTTTTATGCTTATCTTGAGCTTTTTTTGTTTTTCTTTCACGATGATAAAAAAATTAGAATTATGTATTTTATAAATATTTCTTGATATTTTTATGGAAATAGCTGAAGTTGTAATATTACTTTTTTAAATAATTTAGATTTTTTTTATTTTTTTTTTGTGATACGTGGAGTACCTATAGTCTTAACGATTTACGCTGCATTTTGCAGATATGTATATTTGGACGAAGTTCAAATCGTAGAAATTTAAATCAAATTGTTCTTTCAGGTTTATTTTTGAAACTTGTACGCTACTTTACTTACATAAAATTTTGTTGCAATGTATAAAAATTTAATGATTTTAAAAGTGTTTTCATAAGCCTCGGAATGTCGACTTTATAACAACTGTTAAAGTATACAAATTATAACATTTATTTCGAGTAAATGTCAAATGAAACATTATTATTAGTATTTAAAAATTTTTAATTACGTTCATAAATAATTTGCCAAGTAAGAATTATTACAAACATTAAATTATGTTAAAAATATCAAAAGCTAAAATGAAAAAATTATTTTTTATAAATATTTTTAGCAAATTATAAAGCAAAATTTATTACATAAAAAATTAAAAATTTGATATTTTTTATTTTACACTGTTCAAACTATTATTTCATATTATGCCAGTAACTCACGCAATCCATCTAAAACAGAGCAAACAGTATAATTAACGTCAGATTAAAACTTAGTCTGCAAATTAAAATAAAAAATAAAAAAAAAAAAAATTATGTAAACTTAATAGGTCCGATATCCCTTTTAACAATATTTTATCAAAACGTTCTCAATTGATTTTTCAAACGTTCAAGATAACAAAAGCTCAATCTTTTCCACAGATAACCCATTCTATTCAGCAATTCACAAAGAACTCCCTAAAATCGTTCGATTCATTCGACCGTAAAAATAAAAAAAAATAAATAAAAAAAAAAAGTTCTCAGGTCACAACTGATTATACTCCACAAGCCCTTTTATTCGCACGAAAAGGTCTATATAGCTAGCTCTTATCCTTGTGCTCTCGTGTCGCAAGTCGTCGTCACCGGTGATTTCAAACCCGAGATAAGCTTCTAAGTAGACGTCGACAAGCCGATAAGACGCACGAGGGAGTACGAATTTTTTTCTTTCTTTCTTTTTTATTTCTTAGAACGTCCAGTAGTGGTAATGGCTGCGTGAGCTTGGTTGTATAGGTACCAGGTGTTGGTTGGTTGGTAGGTAGTATGTAGCTTGGCAAGCAAGTAGGTCGAGCGAGAAATCATTAGCCGTGTGGATGCTTTAGAACGTTTTAATGCACGATCGCCCTGGCTAATCGACGTTGCTTACTCGTTAGTGTATGAATTGTGCTTGGTTGTTTGTATGTGGGATATTTGATGCCGAGCGTGGTAGATTCAGTTGTGCGAAATGAGTTTAATTTTTTATTTGGGTAGTTATGAATTTTGATATGATAAATATTGAAATTATTAAGAAAGGGGGGTGTTCTTATTATTTTAAAAAAGAGAATAAGTATTTTAAAACAGGTTGATTATTTGTTCAATTCATCGTAGTAATGCAAGTAGATAAATATTTTGTATTTTTTATTGACAAGAACAATATAGGTACAAAAATATTATTATATTTATTAAATTTAAAATTTAAAGATAAACGATTTATAAATATACATTCTTGATTATATATAAAAAAAAGAAAAATTTAATAAAAGGAAAGATTTTGGCACATCAAGATTATCGTAGTTCCTGAATAATTCATTAAACGAAATATTATTACAAAAGACAATAGAAGTTCAAATACTTGGCTTGGGCAAACGGTTAAGAATTTAAATCAACGCTATATATACTGTATAAAAACACAAAAGTTCCTGAACGTGAATAAATCTAGTCTAGTATAAAAAAAAAGTGTCAGTGAGAACAAAAAAAAAAGAAAAAAAAACGAATTGTCAAGCTATTTATGAGCATCGATTTCCGCTATTACACTAAAGCTAATCGACTATCTGCAGAATAAATTTAAAAAATAAAAATCAATACTAGTTAAAATTCATTTAAAAAATAACAATGTTGCATAAACCTGAATCAATATTTTTAAATAGATTAGCTAAAGCTTAAAGTTTAAAGTTTAATTACTTTAATCGTTTTCCAATTCTAACAAGTGTTACAAATAGATTCACAATGTTATCATCCTGTTCCTCCCATCAATACATAAAAATAAAAAAAATAATACATTTCAACATGTAATAATAATCTCAAACTTAAAAAAAATAAAAAAACTAACCTCAAATTAATTTTACAGATTGACAAACTGCTCGCAGCCAGCAATGTTAGCATCACCAAGTCTTGCAACAGTTATGATCCTCGACGATGATCACAGCGGTATATTTGGCTTCCCGGAACGTGACTTCGAGCTCGTTGAAAGTGTCGGTCACTTTTCTCTTAAAGTCATACGTTACAGTGGTGCTCGTGGTCGCGTAGTCATCGGATACAGAACCGTCGAAGGTACTGCTAAACCTGGCAAGCAGTATGTTCATAATGAGGGTAGTTTGACTTTTGAGGATAATCAAACTGAGTGAGTACATATTTATTTTATTTTATTTTATTTTTTGTTAATATTTGTTTTTTATCTTGAAAATTATTGGCGTTATGAAAGGGTTTTTTGAGGTTATGTACACTGAATTTTAATTGTGTGGATTTCGAATGATGGTGTGAGTAGATTATTGTGGTTTATTTTGTAATTGGATATTACGTTATAATAAGTTTGCTGGCTGATCGATTTTATTTAAGGAAGTAAAAATTTAAGATAAGATATATTACAATTACAGATCAAGTGACAGATAATATGCCTGCTACTCTATTACACATATGAGACAGCAAATAAAAATATTTACTTAGAGAAAGAAAGAATGAAAAAAAGGGAGGAAGTTGCGTGTAATACAAATACGGTAAACTATATCCGCTGACAAAATAAACCAAACTATCTTGATCTGTCATAAAAAAAATTCGATTTACGAAAGTCCATAGAATTTCGCTGGCTTATCGGTTTAATATATATCTTATCGTTCCATCAAAATAAAAAAAAACACATACCCGAGTTTATTAGTAAGCGACACTTTTTTTTAGGGTGGTTTTTATTTATATACTAGTGTCCATTAAATTGATCATCCTTATTACGTCAACTCTAGCATTAATTGAAATAATAAATTAATTAAAATGCATACCCAAAAAAAAATATCAATTAACCTACGTATATCCTAGAAATCTGAAAATATTCATTCATGTGTAAAAGAAGCTAACTAATTGAAATTATGAAGTTATATAAGAAATGACAAGAAAGGTTTGGCTTTGAAATCTCGATATTAAACACAAGTACACTTTTGAATCTCATTGGGACCAAAGGACATGACCGAGATTAATGATCTTCTGCTTAATTAGGAACGAATGACTTTTGGGAATTGGAGAATAGAGAGAGAGAAAGAGAAAGGTTGTGAATATATAGGTGTGTTTGACAATTTTCATGTTCGTGTTAAAATATAGGTAGTTTGGGATAAGAGATAAAAAAATTTGTATGAACATAAATAAATGACTTACGGGATATTTTAATTTGATTAATTAATTTTAAGTTTGTTGGAAAATATTATAAGTTTTGGCAAGCTTTCATATCTGATAAGATATAATAAATGAAAAAAAAAATTTTTCGTGTTAGAATTCTATTTAAAAAAATATATATCTAACACGAAATTCTATTCATTTTATTTCATATCTTTTTTTATTTCAACCCACACATAACTGAATATAAAGCTTCCAAAACATATAATTTAATTTCCTTAACTTTCCTTGCTCCCATTCTACCAAAATATCCCCTTATCCCCCTTCAAAAAAAAAAAAAATAACACTTACCTTCTCCAAAAACCCAAATATTCTCTTACCCAACTCATCTACACATAAAAACCATCTCTTCTCTCTACAACATCTCACAAACTTTTTACGATTCGTTAACCCCATTAACCTAGCAAGGCATCTGATATATAAAATGTCGCCCGGGGAAAAATATAAAACAGTTAAACTCTATACACTTATATAATCTACGACCGTATATCAGAGCGATTACGTTACAATCTCCTCTTCTCTTATACTCATAATATACGTATACACACCAGTCCCTTGAAAATCGTCAACGCTTATCTTCCTACTTTTCTACACTTCAGAAAAAAAACTGCTTTCATCATCATCATCCTGGCTTCTGACTTGCACATTGACATTCGCGTGGGTGTATCAATTTCCCTCCCACATAAAAATATAATACAAATCTCAACGCAAGCTCTATCAAGCATATCTCTCTCTTTCTTTCTAGCTTTATAAGCTCTAGACCTAGGAATTAATCCAAGTATATATATATTGCACCCCTCCCTGTTTTTTCTCTAGCTGTACATCCGTATAATCCGATCGATGCCAAGCAAACTTCTCTTATGTCTATGTATGTGTATGTGTACGCCTTAACGTTTCCCCTGGAAAATTCGTATCGACGTAGTAGAGGGGACGTATAGCTGTTGTTGGACTTATACATACTGTGTGTGACTGGCAACGAGTGAACGACCCCTTGTGTGTATGCTGCTTCGATTTTTTTTTTATGCTATATATATGTAAGCTCTATTACTTTCTTATTTTTTTTTTTTTGCTTTGCAATTTGGTTTTTTTAGATCTTTGATCTCGTGACTTTTTATGATAATTTTAAAAATAATCATTATTGAGTTTTTTTTTATGAATTAGTTGGTTTACTTTTTTATTTGTTTAATAAAACTTATTTTTATTTATTTTGCTAAATATAGTATTTTATGCAAAAAATATAATTAAAAAAAAGGTATTTTTTTTCTCTCTCTTTATTTTGTTAAATAATGTTGTTCTAAGGCCCTTAAACAAATTAAAATTTTTTTTTTACAAAAGTTATAAAAAGCTCAAGCTCTTAGCTTTAACTTTCAAGCTCAACTTTCTTACAAGGTTAATGCGACATTGTTATCCATCTTGGCCTTATAAAACGATTTGCTATCTTGCTTTAGAGATGTAAAACTTGCTTTTTATCGAGAATACAGAGACTGGATTTTGTAATTTTTACTTTGAGATTAAATTACAAAAACAAAACGTGTATGCAGAGTAACACGTAACGTGTAAAATAATTATTATTTACAAAACAACATAGAATATAATAAAATAAAAATTTTCCTAACATTAATTTACAACTATACCACAATCCCTTTATTATTAAAATAAAACAGAAAAAAGCTCACAAATGTATATCTACTCAATTTCATACGTGTCAACCCACATCATAACTGTATTACACAATTTACGACACCCACGGAGTAATAACAATAAAATCATCGAAAATCTTCGTACAAAAAAAGCTTATATCTCAAGGATACACACATACATAAACACAAAGTAACTTCAAACTCACAAAATATCATAATCATCCAAGCCAAGTAGCCAAAACCTTACGAGCTTGCACAGCAACATTATTATCACAACGGGTGGGTGGTTGTAAAATCTTGCATGTAGATATATATAAGATCTCGCAAGAACATTTCCAAGTACGAATTTAATTACCATCTAGGTAGTGCATTAAATTTCCAAGACTTATCTCAACAGACAATCAGTTGCTATAATCGTAATCAAGCTCAGCTTGCGAGACTCACTCACTTCCGTATAGCAACTCTGCACTTTTGAATGAGCTTGCAAGCTTTTTCACACTAGCACAGTAGTGTATAGTAGTCAATGTCGACTCTGAGCTATTATCTCTTATTCTGGGAAAATCCAACACTCGAGGTCTGAAATTGAAATGCAGAGAGCTTTCGTTTTATAGCTGAATGTCGTCTGGTTGTAAATTTTAAGTTAATGGTTGTCTCTTGGGATGGGGGTGAGGAGAAGAGATTTCGTTGATAGTATGTATGTAGGTCTGAGTCTGGTTGTTGAAACTTTTTTTTTTTTTAGGTGAATGGATAATAGTATAGATAGAGAGAAAGAGGAAATATAAGCTGTATTACGAAATCTGGATTTAATTGTCGAGCAATTCGAATCCGGATGTATACAAGTGTGTTACGATGAATAAATAAAATGGGTGTTGTGAAAGTTGCGATTTTATGGAGGGTCGTATATTTTTGGATGAGATGGATACTAGTTTGTTTATAAGCTTTCATGATAGAACATTTTTTATTTTTTTTTTATTTTTGAAGTATTACATTCAATAGGTGAAATGGATAAAAGCAATCATATAAGAATATTTAAAAAATATCGAATGTCAGTATCTCTTCTTTATTATTATTATTATTATTATTATTATTATTATTATTATTATTATTATTATTATTATTATTATTATTATTATTATTATTATTATTATTATTATTA
>JAPYZE010000122.1:0-62324 GCA_030522805.1 Leptomastidea abnormis | reverse complement strand
TGTTTTTTTTTCTTTTTTTTTCTTTTTTTTTTTTTTTTTTGTAAACGGACAGATTCGATAAAAGTGGTTTCATAGAGTAAAGTAAGAGAAGTAATATAGAGAATATATATATATATATACAGTCAACTTTTCTTATGTACTGTCTGACGGCTTTCAACGTTATAGTATTACGTCGCTTTTCGAAAGATATCTTGACTTCTACTATATACTCACAAAGTTTTTCGATAAGTAAACTTTATTCGTTTTTATAAGATTTCTTTCTTATTATTTGTAACAAACAAATGACCAGAAAAATATCAAAGATATATATTTCCATAATAGATTAAAGAATTTCGGAAATTGAGTTTCGTAAATTTAAGTAGAAAAAGTCGGGTATGGTAAGACCAACTAGTTTTTTCATTAAAAAAATTTCTATTTGTAAACAACCAATTCCAATAAATTTAAACCACTCCAAAGTTTATACATTAATCATTAATCTAAAACTCAAAGTATAAATAAATTTAAGAAAAAAATTTTCACTTTAAGTTGAAAATCGTGTAGCAAAGAAGTAAAAAGAAGATATAGAGAATAAGTAGCTATTTCCAGCCAGTAAGAGATATAGAGTCGCATAGCATCTAAAGGTAAGCACGTAACACCACCAGCTCCTTTTGAATCTCGTAGAAACAGCTCACGCCACAAGCTTTCAACGTGGACAAGATCGGATTCGTCAAAGGCTCTACTCGTCGTATACGCTCTACTGCACTCGTGTATATATGTATACATACACACATATACCGCGAAAAGTTGAGAGGTGCGCGTAGTATGACAGAGATAGTCAGAGAGAGAGGGAGAGAGAGAGAGAGAGAGAGAGAGCTTTTTGACGCCAGCATCTCCAAGTCGAACAACTTGTCAAGCATCAAAGAAGCTTCTCACACCATCGTCAAATGACCGCACACCTTTGAAACTCGGTACGAAGTCTCTAGTGTGAGAGGCTCTACATATAGACAAGATTTCACGATATGATCATCCATGTATCAGTAGATATGAGCGGTATAGAAAAGCTCCTCTCTACCGTTTGCCAAATCGATTTATATCTCAGCGGCGCAAAAGTGGAGCTTCCTTCTATATATATCTCAACGCTGAAAATTTATGGTCTAAGGTATAAGGAAGCTGGATTCCAGAGTCGAGGATTTAAGCTCTAGCAAAGAAGGGTTAAGGAAAGGAGTTCAATGT
Organism: Leptomastidea abnormis; assembly: GCA_030522805.1. Classification (NCBI taxonomy): domain Eukaryota; kingdom Metazoa; phylum Arthropoda; class Insecta; order Hymenoptera; family Encyrtidae; genus Leptomastidea; species Leptomastidea abnormis. Next base: position 61,112 of record JAPYZE010000122.1, on the reverse strand, counting down.
TATGAAGGCACGGATATAAGCGAGGCTGATTATTATATATGAGTTATTCCACGTGTGCGAGTGTAATAAACGCGCGTTTAAAGCTGCTAGACGTTGTCACGTGTATACATATATACATAGTCGATAATTTCATCTTTGAAGCACGATAAAACTTATTTAATATCATAAGCCAGTTTAATTGAATTTTCCAAAGCGCGTGTCCTGGTTTAAATTTTCCATTTCCCGCGGGCGCTGTGCTTGCAAGCTTTCGCGCAAGCTCGCTTATATATATATGAATTTGTAACTCGGCAACTCTATTACCAGAGAACCACGAGACGCACGTATTCTCCACTCAGTAGAAGCTTCTTCGCGTCCTACAATGTGAGAGTTAAAAAAAAAGGAGTAAGGTTAAAAAAAAAGAAGAGAATTAAACTTGCACCGTATGAAACAATGTTCAATTTGCAAAGCTAACCACATTCCAGGCACCAACTCACTTAATCATCTCACCCGTTTTTTTTTTCATCCAACCTCGTCTACGTCTTCTCTATTTCTCTTTTCTTTCTCACTAAAATGTCACAAAGGCTGCAATTAACGCCTAGCTTCATCCCTTCCCCTTTTTTCATTCTTATACATATTTAAAAACAATCAAGCATTTAAATATTCAGTCTTGCATATTAATAACCTCCCAAGTGTCACGAACCTTTAGTATCGGCATGTCAAAAACCTGAGGACTAAAAGAAGCCGCTAGTCAAGCTACAAGACTTTCCTCTTTTAATCTCAGCCATGATAAAAGACGATCTATACACCAACGTTAACTGAATTCACCATCCACTTTACTTTCAACTTTGAAAGCTCTATATGCAAGCTCGCTTACAATTTTCCTTGCTCTCTTTTTCTCGCGATGATAAATTGCTTAATACACCAGTGTATGTGTGTATATATCTAAAAAATTCGGAGAGTACCAGTAGGCATATACATATAAAAAGTAGAAAACTTTTTACGCCTGCAGCCGCACGTTTATTTATTCGCCTGGCTAAAACATAGCCAAAAACCGTAGAACAACCACACGGTGAAAAAGTTTCGACTCTCTCCCTCATTCTCTTTTACGCAATATATAGCGTTAGGCGTGATTGCCAAGGCTTACATGTAGAGAAGAAGGAGGAGAAAGAGAAGGAGGTACCTTGGGCTTTTAGCCGCGTCAAAGAAGCCGACCTCCTATATACATATAACAGTACACCAGTGGGAGGAGTAAAAGGAGGAGAAGGAGGAAGAGGAGACGGAAGTACAGGAGGCCGCGCCGCTGCTATGCTGCTGGACGGAAATCAAAGACAAAGAGGAGGTGCGCAGTGAGCGGTGAGAGAAAGGGAGTATAGGAAGGATATAGATATAAGTAAGGTAGGATGAGTGAGGGAGAGAGAGAGAGAGAGAGAGGAGACTTGTGGGCCTCGGGAAAATTGAGATTCCCCGTGGATTCGAAGAGAGAGAGAGAGAGAGAGAGAGAGAGAGAGAGAGAGAGAAGGAGAAGCAAGGGCGCGCGTCGGTGAGATTTGCATAAGACCAAGAGAAGCGTAGAGTCGACGTGAGGTAGGAGAAGGAGGAGGAAGAGAATCCTTTGCCGCCTTACTCTAAAGCATAAGAGCGCTAGCGAGTAATCCGGCTGTAGACCGAGAGTGAGAGAGAGAGAGTAAGAGAGACTGGTTTTTCTCTTTGTGGTGCCACGTGCACTACCGTTCTCTATTGCACTGTGTATGTGTATATTATGTATGTGTATGCTATATGTATATCAGGATATATAATATTAGCTGTGGCGTTTGCCGTGTGCCCAGTGTTATGGAAATCTCTGGGAATATTCTTCCGGCTGGATCGCTTTTCGGTATTTCAAGCTACTGGGCTTTTGAGTATAGTTGGCATGTATATAGTGAGAAAGAGAGAGAGAGAGAGAAAGATATGGAAGGATAGAGAGTAAAAAAAGCTTATATGCGGTGAAGCAGGACTAAGGATACAAGGGTAGATCGTAAAGATCGTGTATTTTGCGAATAAAGTAGCCAAGGGCTATCTTTGTAACTGCGTTGTTTTTTTTTTTTTTTTTTTTTTTTTTTTAAGAAAGAGAGAGGATTGTAAGTTTTCAGGTGATCTCAAACCAGGTGGTTGGAAATTGACGACTATCAAATATATCGAAATTGTATATTGTTGTGTATGAATAAATCAAACTTTGAAATATTATTTTATCGAAAAAGATTGAGAAGTTAAGCTCTAGACTACTCATGTACAAAAATATAGATTGCCTTTGAAAGGTCAAAAATTTTCAGTGCTGACGTTGAAGGACTTAAGACTCATTTTATGAAAAAATTCGTCGACAGATTTTGATCAGACACATCTCAAATTAAAGTTTAACGTCATATCTTTAATTTAAAAAAAAAAAATTCAAATGCCATAAACTGTGCTAGCTATTCCTTATGGTTTTTTGAAAATTTTGGATTTTCATTGATTTTTCACTATTTCTTCTCTTACTTATTTTCAACCAAATAAAACATAGCACGTTAGTCCGATGTCTTTTTACTTACATAAAGTCTGGATTTTCAAGAAAGGTAATATACCAGATATCTCCAAAATAAGGGTGATAGTAAAAGAGAGAGTGAGTGAGTAAGTGAGTGAGTGAGGGTATATAGGTAGAGGGTTATACTTCGATTGCGGGAAGCTTTTCGTTTTCCCGTGGGCACTTGGCGCTCTAACAAATCCAGCCGTCAGTTACGTGCGCAGAAATAAGAGAAACCGAATTGTGTAGGGGGATCTAACACATCAGAGTGAGAGGGTGAAAGGTCAGTGAGAAAGAGAAAGAGAGTGTATAGTCCGCTCCTGGAAATAGAGAAGAGCCGAGTTAACGTCATTGGTCAGTGAGACTCACCCAGTAGTACTCGCGAGAGACTCTCTATATATACATATATCTGTAGTACATATATACATGTACCAGTGCGCTCATCGCGCTCTGAGTAGATTGAGGGCTGAATAATTGAGGCGCGTACCGCGGGTGTACAACCTGTCTTAGGGGTGAGGGGATGAAAGAGGACGACTCGGTGCAAGGCCTCTGTGCGCTCGTAAAATATCCAACCAGAATGGCATACGAGCAAAAGAGAGAAGAAGAGAGAGAGAGAGAGAGAGAGAAAGTCCCGTGAGTCCAGTGCGGGGGCCATCAATCTCGGTTTATCCTCGCCGGCGCCTCGTCCCATTAGCCGAGCTGCTGCTGCTGCCGGACCTGCGCGCGTGGTTTTATTCAGCACACCCCTAGCCCGCAAGCCTCTACTCCTCTTCTTCTCTCACCCTTTCACTCCGCAATCGTTACCGGCTAGACATCGCGGACAAGCACCCTAGGCTTATACATGTATGTATCTATGTATATGTATGTGTTTGTACCTATACTCCGTGGGGATCGCGCTGGTACCACTCTAGGGCCATTGTTTCTACGTCCGCCGACGCGCTTTCCGATCTGTATCGCGTACAATTTTTTTTTTTTTTTTTTTTGGTTTCTGACCGCTCGCTTGGATGAGCGTGTTTGGGAAAAGTAGTTGGTTTCTATTGAGAAAGAGAGATAGATAGATAGATAGAGATCGCGAGGGTATTGAAGGTGTGAGAGCTTATCGTTCGAATGAGCGTGTGTATATGTCGTGTTCAATTTCGAATGTTTGATCGAGTGGATGTGGATGTAGATGTGGATGTATGTATGTGTGTGGTGGAATGTTCTATGTTATGCTATAGAGAAAGAGAGAGAGAGGCTTCGAGGAATTGAACGGACAGATCGGAATGAGGTTGTCTCGCGTTATGATTATGATTAATGCTGCTGCTACTCTGCTCTGTGTTCTGCTCTGCTGGAGAAATTTATTAAGATTTATTTGAATTTCATTGTGCACCACCAGTGTTCTGTATGTATGGATGTATAAATATGTTGAATGGATTATGGGATGATTTGTTTTTCTGATTTGTTTGATTAGGATTGGAGATGATGTGTGTTATTAAATTGTGTAATAATATGTATATTGGGATGAAGGATTTATTTGGTGGGAGATAATTTGATTATAATGTGTTTATGAGATTAATACTTTTTTTTTTCTGTGATGATGAAGAAATTTAAAAGTTTATTTTCGTTTTTATGATTTTTTTTTAATAGGTTCACAAATGTTTATTTAAATATTGTTCTAAAATTTTTTTTTCGAGAATAAAAATTTATACAATTTTAAATAACCATTAAAAATATTTAAAATATATTAAAAAAAAAATCGAACAATCAATAAAGAAAAGAAAAGAATGAAACGAGTATCAAGCGAAATTATATAATAAAATAAATGACTTAATCACGATGAGGCTTATATATTATATAGGCACATAAACGACATAGCCCTTTAGAAAGTAATAAATGTTATCCAAAACTTTCGATCTCTTAATAGACCTGTCAGTACCTACATACATCTACCTACCAAGAGTAGCTACAATAATAGCTGCCGCAGTATAACAAAAAAATACACGCCTCTAATTCCATAACTTTCACACCTGCCCAATTTCTCTATACACATACCTATAATACATAAATTGCGAAAGCAATACAAGCATACACTTATATATACCTTTACTCTACTTACACAGCTTATAAAAACACTCAAACACTTTAGTAATTAACATAAAACCGGTACAACCCACACATTCTCACACATGTAGTATACATCATATCCAACATTATTCACAAATTTCCTGACCCACAGAAAGATTTCAAGTAAAGATCCTACATACACACTATACAGCTCCAATATCCATACTAGTTCTCTTTCTCTTTCTCTTGTGAAAGCCGGCCTCTTCTCCCAAGCAAGTCCATAAGACATTTTTCGCCCTCTCTTTCTCTCTCCCTACTTTAAGCCAGAGAAGCACAGAGCTCTCAAGCCTCGAAGGAAAGCTATTAGGCTAGTCCAAGCAAACAAGCAAACAAGCAAGTAAGTGAGGAATAGAAGCGGATGATGTCTGTGAAGAGAGACTGATGCTGTTACTGCTGTTGCTGCTATATACAACATGTACGAGAGAGTTAGTTCACGGCCAAGCTCGTATACACTCGCTTACTTATATATGCTTTATGTGTATAAGTATGCCCGAGACATTCACCTTCGCGAAGCAGCGGATCATGCGCGCACCGGTTTTGGCTTATATGCATATACACTATATGTATATAATCTCAAAAGAAAGAGAGAGAAGAAAGAGAGAACGTTAGTAAGTGTTTCAAGCTGCAGGCGTGGCTTTATGTTTGTATATTTGCATATGTGTGTGATATCTTGGCATTGCCCTTGATATGCATGACTTAGAGCGATTATACATCGACAACCGGCTATGATGATGATGATGATATATATCTTATGTGTATAGATAAATTTAAGATCTATGACTGTGCATATATGTATTTAACTATCATTAGAGTTTATATTATATATTACACACGTGTGTGTATGGGTGTGTTGTAGATTTATAATAGCGAAATATATAAGTACCACCCTTTCGCACTTAACCGAAAGCTTAACCAATTTTGCGTATGTGTATACATGTGTGTATATTATAAGCCTTGCAATATCGGCCAGTGGGTCAGTGAAAACACCATATCGGCCTCGATAATACGTATCTGTATGTGTATACACTAGGTAGTATACGTATACATTTATATATATCAAGCTCAAACTCAGCCCTCTCTTTCTTTCTTTCTCACTCCCTATATATCTCTCTCGATGAAAGTGCACACCGGTTTTGCCACGTGGTTGCGCAATCGGTACCCAGCTTTTTTTTTCTCTCTCTCTTTCTCCCTCTTATATACACTTGTCGATTAAAAAGAATCTTTTTTTTTTTGTCTTTGCACATACGTTATAGCTCGACATACAGAATCCAAAGGGAAATCACGTTGACGATTTACTTCGCTCTTGTAGATTTTAATTGAGAACACACCTATATGAGCTTTTATATATATAGATCGACCTTCTTTTTTTAAGTGTGTATATGCTTTGATCGTGAAGGTAGGTAGTATAGGGGTATATATTGCTTTAAGGTTTCGTAAAATAATTGAGTGAGTTATTAAAAGACAATTGCTCTTGCTTGAGGTTGACTTGTTTCAATAATTATTTTTTTTTTGGGTTGGTGAGAAAATATTCACAAACGTTGTTGGATTATATCTTTTTCATTTTTAGTCTCAGAGGTCTTTTTCTGCGGAAAGGGAAAAATATTAATCTCAGACTTTGATGCTGTCAAAGTACCGACATAGAGAGCTGCGTAATTAATTTTATATCCGACAGTTTTTTTTTTTTATGATCATGGAAATAACGTTATAGCTTGCGATAATAAGACGTAGAAGTGAAGTATAAAAAAGTTTTGTGAATTTGAGAAAATAAAATAAAAAAAGAATAAAAAAAAAGTTACAAAAAAAAAATTTTGAAAGTTTGAGTAAAGTTGATTGAAAATGTTTATCGTTATTTTATGAATTGACTTGGATGTAGAAACTTTCTCTAGTGGATATAACAATTGTTACAGACAAAACAACAAAAAAAAGAAACAAGATAAATAAGCTATAACAATACAATAATTTTACGATTTTACGATTATCGAGTATATCTGAGTAAAGATATAATAATAACTTTCTCCTAAACAAGTTGCTAAATATACATATAGAGACAAGTATAGACCAAACTAATAATCTTAACCACACCAAAAGTACCAAAAAAAAACTCATTTTCATATATTCTAACTTACTAAAATTACATGGACTTTTAGGATCGTTAAAAAAAAAAACTTTTGATTTTCGTTATTAACTAATCCTACCAACGTCATTTCACATTACTTCCTTAAGCATGAATTACTAGTATAATCACAAAAGTAAATTTTCAGAAAAAAAAAGAACGTAGTCACTGTGTCCTTAAGCCTTTTAATTTCAGAAAGAAGAAGAAGAAGAAGCAAAAGAAGACAGTACCAAAAAAAAAAAAACATTATTCCTTGCCTTGGTGTAAGCGACAGAGAAAGAGAGAAAGAGAGAGTTCTTTTATCTCCTCGATTCCATTTTCTGGGCGACCGAGTAAAGCCTTATCGAATTATTCTCGACCATTGCTCCTACTCCTCCTCCTTCTCCTCCTATACTAGTCCCAAGGCTTTGTTTCTCTTTTGCCATTTTTATCTTCGCCCTCGCAAATTTCGCTCAGCAAACCGATCCCTATACTTTTTTCTGTCTTCTTTCTTTCTCTCTTAGACGCGTTATAAAAATCCCAACTTCCAACCGAAACTATTTTCCCCGCTTTGAAAACTCCCAAGTACAGATACACATACTCACACACACATACTACCTTACAATATAGGTATATACGTAAAACTAGATCTGTACGCCAGTATAGCGGAATGACTTTTCTCGCGTTGAGCCTCGCTCTATACCATCGTCGTCCCGGAAAGTCGAATAGTTCTCATTTCTGACATACTTTCCGGGGCGTTTCAAGTCGTTTGGCTGCATACATATACGCACACATACAGACATATACATCTATCTCTCTCTATCTCTCTTTCTTGCAAACATATATACATATATACACACATTACTTTGCCACTGGTCGATCTACTTCGCCAAGCCAACATAAATCTCATCTCGCGCCATGTGCCGCGCTCCGGACGATTTTCTTCTTCTCCCCCCCCCCCAACTCTTTAGCTGTCCGGTTTTGGAGCTTTACTATGGAGACGTTTAATCCGTTAATTAAAACGATAGCAATCGTTGCTTGAAAGAAAAAAGAGAAGAGAGAAAAAAAAGGGGGTATTTGGAAGCTTTTGGAAAACGGAAACTGCGCGTGTGTAAGATGCGGATAATGTTCTGTTCTTTGGATTATAAGAGAAAAGTAATACTGGACCAGTATTTTTTGGTAATACAATTTCAGGTGTACTTATAAAGCAAAAGTTGGCTTTCTCAAGAATAATGCAAAAAGTAAAAAAGCTAAAAAAGCTAAAAAAAAAATAAAGATCGAAAAAGCGGTACACTTTGGTTTCAGCTCGGCAAATATTTACCAAATTCATTTTCAACGCTCACATACAAATATAGCGGCGGTCCCTTTTTTTTTCTTAAATCCCTCTATCTATATATAGATACCTGTATATACAAACAACCATATAGCATACAGCTTTCTGCTTTAGTTTAACACACAAATACACATACATACACACAAACGATCCAAGTACACCACAAAATCCGCAAAACCGGACGCTTACTTGTTACATACACACACATACACGCATTTACTCACACGCTACGTATTTGGACGTGTAATATAGCAAGTAAACGCGAATCGGGTTGCGGTAAAACGGGGATGACTTTCTCCGCGTGTACATATATACACTAATACTATTATAGAAAAAAGATGCATCTCTCGAGCAGCGGCCCTCTTATAGCTTAGTATATACCGTAGTTGTAGAAGTAGTTTGCTCGAGGAAAGTATACGTATAACAAGTGCAAACATACTTGTATTTCAAGGCTACCAAGTTATAGCGCCGGCTGTAGCACAACGGGGGGAGAAAAGAAGAATTAAATAAAAAAAAAAAAGAAAGAAAGATAAAGGTTGTGGAGGGAGGGAAGTTATCCGGTCGTGGTTTTACTCGTTGTACAAAAAAAAAGAAGAAGAGAGAGAGAGAGGAAGAAAGAAAAAAAAAGAAGAAGTACTTTCTAAACGAGCAGACTTTTCGATGAGTATCGAAGCTGTGTGTGTACCTATATAGTGATTGTATATATAGAGATGAACCGGATAGCTCTTCTTCTTCTTTTACTTCTTACTCTTGTATTTGTCGTTGTTGATTGGTGTTGTTGTTGTTGTTGGTGGCGGTATAGTGATGCTTTGATATAATAAGAGAGCCAAAAGCTGAGACACGATTCTATAAAGGGGTGGTAAGAGGATGGTACTACTACTACTACTACGTGGTGTAGAATTGACATCAGTCTGAGTATAAGGGGATAAAGGGAGTTACTCAGTTTTCATAGTCGTGCGCGTAGCAGAAGAGAGCTACTACTCTACTATATATGTATTTGAGAGAGCTATGGGATTGAATGTCGTACTGGGAGTTGATGGGAGTTGATGAGAGAGAGAGAGAACTGGGTCAAACTAGCTCGTTAGGTTGGATATAGGACCGACCCTTGAATATTTTGCACTATATGTATATATGTATATGACAGAGTCTAATTGGTCACTTGTAATTTTTTTTAGTATTTTTAATGAAAAAAATAAAAAAATAAAGTTAGTAAGAGGAGTATTTGATTATTGCAATTTATTTAATTTTTTTTTTCTTTTTTTATTACTATTGGTTGTTATGAAAAGTTTTGATCGAAGATATATGGTATATAAATTGATTGATAATTAAAATACAAAAGTTTTTTTCATTTTAATTTGAGTGTTTTGGTTTTTTATGAAATAAAGTTTAAAATATAAAAGTTTGTTTTTAAAGATATGTGAAAAGTTTGTCGAGTCAACGTTCTCTTTTTTTTTTATGATCATTAAATAATATGCTACGTAAGCTTGTTTTTTTTTTTTATTTAACACAGGTAATAAGCCTTGTGGCAAGTAATTATCCAACAAGTATGTTGTACACCAGATTTTAATCAGTATAGTATAAAAAACTCTTGACACGGTTAATGATATCAATGAGAGATATGAATCATAATTATATTCATACAATCAACCACAATTTTATAAAATTACAAATTATTACACATATATACATTTGAATAAACAATAGTAAACATTTTTTTTTTAAATTCACTTTGTTATCTCAGTATCAAGAAAATTTCAAGTTCACCAAATCAAAGATCAAGGCCACTATAAACAAAGTTTAAAACTAAATCGACATTTTGTAAGAATAACAAGACTTTTCAATGAAAATCACCTTAAAAAAAAATCTATTATTCTTTTGTAATGACAAAAATAAATAAATAAAAGTAATCAGAATAAATAAATAATAATTACCAGAGTGCGGAGGAGCAGTAGCGTCATGTCCTCCGAATTAATTCATGAATCGTCACGTTCTCGCGTCAATATAAATCCTCTCAACACCTTACACACCAATTATTATCCTTTTAAATTCTTCTTAATTAACCAATCCGTAATCCACCTCAATCTTTCGTTACCCTAATTGTCCCTTTATTTAAATACCAGTATAACAAAAACAAAAATCAAGAATCCAAAAAAAAATTTTGTCCATTACACGTATAAAATTTTCACGTTAAAATACACACTTCCAAAAAGATATCACGAAATTCTTTCTTTATATATACATACACACTAAAATAATCACGATCGCAAAAGAAAGAGAGACGACGGTCCGCTTCCAACTTGACTCCGCGCTCGACTTAACTCAACCGCTCCACTGGAAGCTCCAGTTATCCTTTGCCCCCACTACCTTTTCTTACCGGACAATCACGTACATACATATATATATATAGAGCCCCTTCCACGCCCGCTATATACACTACGACGATGCGGAGATCAGCGTGGCGATAGCTTTTGAGAGAGAAAAGAGAGTGAGAGGAGAAAGATGCCGACAGGTGTGATAGTATGTATATATATCTGTGTGTATATGTCAGACTATGGACTTTATACTGTCGTCAGAGTGCGGAAAAGTCCCTATAGTCCTCCTCCTCCTCCTCCTCCTCCTTCCACCTACTACTTTGTTTCGTTTTTTTTTTAGTTTGCGATTTTAACTGCAGCCTTTCTCCATACATTTCTCATTTTCGAAGCTTTTATATATCTCCGGTCCTTTTTGAATAAAACGCGGCGAAGAAAAAAAAAGGAAGCCGACTGTACATGTTGGAGAAAGGAAAATAAAGGAGATAACCCCACAGGAGAGAGAGAAAGAGTACGAAAACACATATATACATATATAGAGACACCACGTGTATATGGAGTTATGGTGGGAGAAAAAGGGAACACACACATATACATACATACACATAAATACTGTTTTGGCGCGCTGCCGGTGTACCAAAGACGGTTTTACGATCGATAAGCTAATTAGACAGAGAGAAGCTGAACGTATATAGAGATGCTGCTGCTGTGCTCTTGACGATTGTTGGTTTTTTTTGAGAGAGAAAAAGAAAAAGGAGAAAAAGTCTGAAGAGTAGGAAGGAAAAGCGGAAGTTTTCACGCTTCTTGAGACGATTTGAGATTGACTGAGAGCTGAAAGAGAGAGAGAGAGGAGTTTAAAGCTCGACGAGGTGTAAGAATCGAGTGAGAGAGAAAGAGAGAGAAAGAGATGTTCTGAGTGCAAATGTTAGAAGAAAGGTTTTAACTGGGAGAAGAGCTTGAGAATAATATAAAGGAAAGAGTGAGAAAGAGAGAAAAGGAGAGCAAATGTGTAAAGGTGAACAATGGAATAAGAAGGATAGAGATAGGGAGGGAAGAGTATACCGTTCTCTTGGCTCTTTGAAAATCAGTCGGCTTTGCTGTAATTTTCGTGAATATATTAAGCATAGTGCGGTTCTGGTATTCTTGGTAGATTCAAAGGTTAAAAAAAAGAAAGAAAGAAAGAAAGATCGAATCTTTCATATTTTTAAACTAAAATAAAAAAAGAATACGAACAATCGTTAACTAGTTTAATTAATACAATTATATAGATATACAAACAAAGCAGGTGTAAAATATATATGTCGACCATACGCAAATCAACCGATAAACACATACAGATACATACAGTAGCGGTAAAAGGCGACCCGACCCTCTCCCTTGAATTTATATATACAATCTCATCGTTCCAATCTCTCACCCACTCCGCCTTCTGCTCTAGAAAGATACAAGTACCAAGGAAATCTCACTACTCGCTGTGCACGTGGTAGAGTACAAGATAAGCTTGTGGACGATCTTTCTCTCTCTCTCTCTCTCTCTCTCTCTCTCTCTCTCTCTCTCTCTCTCTCTCTGCACACGGTATCTATATATGTGTAAGGAAGAAGGAAAACGAGATTTTCTCTCTGACTTTACGCTTGGCTCAATTAAACTGACTTGGAAAGACGTGTGTGTAGAGATATACTTTGGATTATATGCTTTTTTTCCTTTTTTTTTTTTAGATTTTTAAGACGTTTTTCGTTTGTTTATTGTTTTCTTTTAAGTGATTTCTTTTTTAAAAAGGAAGAAAGGATTCAATTTAGAAATTTTTAATTTTTGTTTCATTTCTCTTTTGTTATTTTCTTTTTTAAGAGAAATGATTTAGCAAGTTAATTGAAGAAGTTGAAACAATATAATATTTGATCATCTTAGATATCTTTCTTTAAGTATTTCATTTATAAGTCACTCAATTATTAAGTTGCGACATAACGATTTTTTTTATATTAATCTTCGATTAAAAAAAAAAAAGGTATATTAACCAAACTACAAGCATACACGTCATCACGATATATTAAACGGAGACAATAAAATTGTCAAGCTACAAAATTGCCAAGATCTTTTACTTTCTCTCTTTCTCTTTCTTTCTCTCTTTATGTGTATATACATATAAATTTTTTACATAATGAATTTTGAGATCTTACGCAAGTAATAAAGCTTGGAAAGTAAGCATAACTTTATAACACTATGTAACCTTTTGTTCTAAAAATCTACGCCAGAGGCATTTAACCAACAGGTATCATCAAGAAGGGGGTGGAGACGATGAGGTGGTAGACTTCTCATAAATATCGCCTATACCAATTTAGTCATATTTAAACTATACGAAATAACGTTAAGTCGCTTTAGGCTTTATTCCCACGTGTTGGTTTTTAGGACCGGAAGTTACGGTTATCGACTGAATATAAGTATAGCATTAATTTACGCGTTGGTGGTTTACACATCTTTCTTTTTCTTTTTTTTTTTAAAAAGAAACAGCATCGAGCCTGGATTGAATTGTATTTGCAAGAGGTTGACTCGATTTCACACCGTATAAGTTACTCTCCTCATTCTCCCTATCTTTTCTCTTAAATATTATACAGTTTTTTTTTATTATCTTTGATTTTCTTGCGTGTCGCTTTATTTAAGCTCGATTTTCGCTGTCACTATCTTATACGCGTGACTCGTTTTGGTATAGTCAGCCCGCCAGGTGCAGATTATTTGTGCTCGACGTAGATTTTCTATATATATAAATACATTTTACTCAGTTTTTTTTCTTTTTTTCATGAATTATGGCTTCAAGTGAGGAATTTCACGAATGGAGCAAAATGGGATGGGGCTGTATAAAACAGGCGTGTATGATACGTATGATTTCCGGATCGGTGTGAAAAGTTGCTCGAAAGTTGAGATTAATGGTTAAGGCGTTTGCTGCCGCGTACATACAGTTTGTGAGAGCTACTTGTTTTTTTGATAAGAGAATATGAGTATAGAGGAAGAGGCAAATGTTATTTGTTAAGATTGGTGAAATCTTCTTGTATAAAATTTATTATTTTTTAAAATTATTTTTTTTTCTCTCGTTTCACTATAATTTATATTGATCGACAAGTGTTAAGATTAAAAAAAAAGAAGTAAATTAAGTTATTAATCATTAAAACTTTAACGCAACATCCTTGAATATATGAAAATAAAAGATATAACAAGATTCGATAAAAACGATAAAGTGTACCATCAATCATCCAAGATAATTTAATTATCACCATAAGAAAAAGAAGAAAAAAAAAAGAGAATCGATTCCATTCACTCAACTACGCATGAATCAAGTCCATAACGCGTCAGCAAAATTTTTGTACAAAACATAAGCGACATAAAAAAAGATGAACAAGATAAAAAAAGAAATAAAGAAAGACTCTCTCTTTCACTAACTAAAATAATAATAATAATAATAATAATAATAATAATAATAAAAAAATGACTAATCCAAGCTGCTTCTCGATTACCACTTTCCCAAGCTGTGTAATTCCTCCCACACATTGAAACATCGTACATTTATAAATATACATATGGGTACATATAAAGAGAGACTCATGACCCAACGTTATGCGTAAATCCTACAGATTCTCCCGTGCATTTGTATATGTATATAACCATGCCATTTGCCTAAAAGGCTTCGGTTTGGCAAAGCCAGACGTGCCAGACACGAGTAAATACATACATACGTATACATCCGCGAGTGTCCCAGCAATCTCGTCTCAATTAAAGTGCAAATAAGCCTGGAAGCTAAAGAAGAGTGGTGTGAGGAGGAGGAGGAGGAGGGTATAGATGAGTATATGGTCGCGATGTGTCATATAGCTTAGTCATCGTGTAGTAGTACTACTACCAGAGGTAGACACAACTCGCGGTGTATATATAATACAAACATATATGTATGTATAAAGTCCATCGTTAAATACCAACATACACACGCCCTGACCGATTAAAATCGGTTCTCTTGAAGTATATAATATATACAGGTGAAAGTGCAACAGCAGCAGTATTAGTAAAGCATGTCATCGTTGCTTACCATTTTTGGACCGCCTGCGGCGTGTCTTTTTATTACTTTTTTCTTTTTTTTTAAACACTTGTGCTCACGAAAAACAGGACCTGATGATTGAGTGGGAAAAATATTACATGTATGTGTATGTGACCAGTTGTTTTATATATATGTATACGAAACTGGACGACGACCGATAAAATCGAAAGTTTCATACAGTGAACGCGTAAGTCTTGTTGTAGTATAGGTATGGTTGATATATATGCCAGAATCTGTTTTTTTTTTTTTTTTTTTTTTGAGAAGGGAGAAGAAAGGTGACCCGTCAATTTTATTCACTTTCGTTTCTTGAAAGAGAGATATATACTTTTGAGTATAAGTAAGCGAAAGGAAATTCTGTTGGAGAAAGGAGAAGAATGAGAAGGAAAGGAAGAGAACAAAAAAGAAAAGAATAAGGATGAGAAGGAGGAGAAGGAGGAGTAGTAGTAGTACTATGGTAAAGGTTATTTGCGGGAACGAGTAGATGCTGTTGCAGGGCAAAAGCAAGTATATATATACGCTGTTAAATTATACTCGGCACTCGACTAAAAAGTTGTGTTAATGGCGTGATTATTGTAATTAATTGGCTTGGCCATTAGACCTTCCCCTCTCCTTTCCTTTTTCTTCTTCTTCTTTCAGTTATATACATATACGTACTAACAGTATTTACATAATCCAATGGTATAGCTTGCTTTTGCGCTTTTATACGGTATACGCGCGTGCGTTATTTTTTTTTTTATTTTTTTTTTTTTTACAGAAAAAATGTTATATATATTTAACGTTATAATGCTCATAATGGAGAGCTTTTCCTCTAAAATTCTACTTTATTACGTTTACTACATTCATTGTTAAAACATATTAAGTTTTAATTTTCTTTTTTTTTCTTTCTTCTTTTTCTTTTTGAATTACTATATTTTCCAGGCTTTATTTTCATATTATTTTGATAATAAAGTACTACTTTCAAAATTAATTATTTAAATTGTTCGATTCTATTTAAGCTTTGAAAAGCTCATTATGAGCTTTTGTCAATTTAAAATTAAAAAACGGTATAATAATCATAGATAAACAGATGCTATTGAAATTAATTTTAAGCATCTGTTTTAATAGAGAGGAATAATGAATACAAAGTCCTTTTACAGCTCATTTACTTTGTCATATTATATAGTTGTATAAATAGCTCAAAGCTCCAAAGAAATTATAAACTAATTTCTCACTAATTATTAATAATAAAATCATAAGCTAAAATTTATAATATAAAGCACATTCGATATCCTGAAAATAACATCAAAGAACTACCAAACAAGCGTATTATACTTCAACTTTTTTCCTTCCCTCCTTTATACATCATACCCCTTAACTCTTTACTTGCACCTCGTCGTCAAATTATACATTTTGCCACACAGCAGATCCCAAACGCGTTTGCCTCCCTAAAATGCGGGTCTCTCTATATACCCCACCAACATACTCGGCGCTTAAGAAATTTTTAGCGCAAAGGCCATCCCTCCCTCCCCCCCCCCCTTACCTCTCTTTTACTCACTCACTCTCTTCTTTATCGCGGTCCAACGAATTACGCGAGTCGCTTGGTTGTATACTTACTTTCCGGAATCTCAGTAGCGCTTTGTGGTTTAAAGCCTCTTTTTTTCTCTTGCTTTGCGCCGTTGCGCTGCAGGTCAAGTGTGATAAGGACGAATTCTGATTA
This sequence comes from Leptomastidea abnormis, assembly GCA_030522805.1. Taxonomy (NCBI): domain Eukaryota; kingdom Metazoa; phylum Arthropoda; class Insecta; order Hymenoptera; family Encyrtidae; genus Leptomastidea; species Leptomastidea abnormis. The sequence goes on along the minus strand of JAPYZE010000122.1, from coordinate 44,989 downwards.
AGCTGTAAAAAAAAAATGCTTTAAACGGCAGGTGGATATATAGGCTGGAAAGCAAGTTGGAAGCCGACTTTCATTTTGTGCCGACAGAGCTTTAAAGCGTCAATTTTTTTTTTTTAGTGAGTGGAAAATTTGAAATATGTGGATTTATGTATGTATGTATGTATATGCAGCTTCAAAGGTAAGTAGGACACGAGTTGGTAATACGCGAAATTTTGGATAGTAGAGAATGAGAAAAATATAAATTGAGTTAATTGAAAAAGAAAAAAGAAATGTGTGTAATTTTATTGAGGTCGAGATTTCGTTTGATGTAATAAATTTATACCCTAAAGCTTTGAATTTTTTTATTAATAAAGTCTAGTCATACAAATAATGTATTATTAGCTCGTAGTAATACATACACATCATAAAAAGTTTTAATACCATTTTAACGATCAATAATTTTTAATATAAAAACATGTATAAATATGCATTAAAAAAAAAAAAAATTCAGCATTCACCTTACAATATCAGTCCAAGCAAGTATTAAAATTTAACAAACAAGCCTATGCTTACATTTATAATCCATACATACCCGATAAAATAACAAGACTCGTGCCATGGAATATTTTCCTGCAGTACAAAACACATCAAGTCAACGTGTTTGTATACATATACAGCCTCGTATACAGACTTTACGAAGTAAACGTCAATCTTCGGTATTAGTTGCTTGAAGGCGTATACTACGCTCGTCATGGAGTTCTCCCCTTCAAGCGTTTATAACCCAAAGGAGAGCGGGAGGAAGAAATAGATAGTTGTAGGAGTGAGTGAGTAAAAGAGAGAGAGAGAGAGAGAGAGAGAGAGAGAGAGAGAAGTAAGAGGAGGAGAAGAGAGGAAGGAGGTAAGGAGTTGAATAAAAAAATGTCAAACGTCGAGTGCAAGATTGAGTTGTTCTCTCGAGGCGTGTCGGCTAACTCGCAAGACGACGATCGTTTCGTTTTCTCTTAGCTCTCTTGTGGTCTTTGATATGTACATATATACGTATATGTATGTTTGTATGTGTATATATTGTACGACACTAAGTGGAGCGGTGAAAAGATGAATTCCAGAATTTCTTAGAAATCAGACGAGAGAGCTTGAGGATCAAGTTTTGCGAGAGAGAGAAGAGTAACTCGCGATGATATCACTTTTGAGAGCGTTTAGTTTGAGCTGAGAGAAAAAGAGAGAGAGAGAGAGAGAATGTGACCGGACATGCAAGGCTTTATGTTGGATTTTGATCGATTGTGGTCTTGTATTGGGAAGTTGTGTGTAAAGATGTTTGTACGAGTTGAAAATATTAACTTGATTTTTTTTTTTATTTTTTTGCTTGTTTGTAAATTGACGGATGTAGTGGAGGATTTATAATGTTTTGAAATGACTAATGGACTGTCATGATTAGAATCGGAGTTTATATCGGTTATTGAGATAAAAGTATTTGAATTAGATAGTTTGGGTATATGATTTGTTGTATTTGCAAATATAATTGTATCAAGATTCAAAGAAAAAAAGATTTAATTGTGATGGATATTTTTATTTATTTATTTAAATAAATATTGACGGTAAACAAATATTTAATTGTTGATATGTTCTACATAAAAGCTACACTTATGGGTATAATTAATTTTTTATATTGACCAGTTAGTATATATCGGAAAATTTATCACCTTTTAAAAGATTTCACTTACGTATTCCTAATTATACTCTGTTTTCTAATGATCCTAATCATTGGAAACTGTTCATTATAGGCTTTTACTTGATTGAACTGGCTATCTATTTAAGATCCATTCCCATGCATCATTGTCATACTTTTTTTTTCTTCTTCTTTTTTCTTTAACCATTTTTCATAATGAGAAAAAGTAAGTAAATGTTAAAACTTTAAACTATTAATTATTTTTATAAATTTTTTTAACTAGTACTTAAATAAAATTTCTCTAATATTTAATTTATTTAATATATTTTTAATTAAATAATTTTTTATGTTAAAAAAAAGTAATTAAAAAACGTTATTAAAATTTTATGTGACTTTACTTTAAAAAAAAAAAAAGAAGCTAAAAGTTACAATCAAGAAAAATATAAATGGAAAAAAATTGTTTTACCATATCGCATATCGTAACACAGCGTAAAACATAAAATGCAAACTTTATTCATTACCATTTAAATTAGTAAAATAAAAAAAAAAAATAAAAAAAGAACTAACTTGCATGTACATGGTAATTTTTAATTATAAAAATTAACAATGTATACACTACGAATGATAATATCACACAGACTTCACGCCTTCGTTTTCATTATTATAAAATTTCATAATAATTTTACCTAACTAATTTTTTTTTTTCTCTCTCTCTATCTTTCTTCCAACTTTTATTCAGTACACATAACTAGAAAAAAAAAATGATAAATATTACACAAACGACATTTCAAACACTCAATCTCTTTTTTGTCTTTCCACTATGATAACCACACAAGCTGTTCATCAAACACACACTTTTCCACATACATAAATTTCCATCATATATCTTTCAACTTAATATCTCAAAAATTCATACACACACACGCACACATACGCACTCTCGTTTCTTTTCTTCTCACTTATAACCAGAAACAGAGTTTGAGGTTCCACTTAATACCCCATACCTCTTACCACCAGTCGTAATAAACTCAGAAAAGGTATGTGCATTTCAGCTTTCTTCGAAATAATATGGACTTTAAATCATACTGTCTCTACTTGCTTGTAGATATATATCCTGCGTGTATTATATATACTTTTACTTCCCGCACTTGGGGAATAATATAGTAACGCGTAACTTATTCTTCGAAAATTAAACCGAACGACTTTTTAAGTAAGCCAAAACCTGCGTATCTCTTTCTTTCTTTTCTCCTCCCCTTTTTTTTTCTCGGCGGGACCTTTGAAGCTGTATATTTTACGTCAGCCTGCCAGATAGAAATAAAAGAATGAAAAGCTTTCGAATTTACGCATTGTACTTTATGCAACACGTTCCATATGTATATAATCACTCGTTTTTTCCCAAAATTTTTCAAAATCGAAAATTTATATCTCATCATTTCAAACAATTCTCTTTTTTTTCTCAAAATCATTCAGACGTGAGAAATTTTGATATCTTACGATCGACCAAAGTTTCATATACGACTATTATAAGCCTAATAAACCGGGAAAGCTATGCGAAGTTAGCTAGTTCGTTCGTTCCGCTCGTTTGTCGTTGGAGGCCAAAAGAAGAATATTGGCCTCCCTAAGGGAGACTTATATTCCACAGAGCATCTCCTGCTTCTTCAGTCGTAGCTGCTGCTGCTTGCTTGCTTGCTTCTTCACCCTCACGGGACATTTGGGCTCTTCTTTTTTACCCAAACTTTGCGGAAATAAAGGAAAAAGGAAAGGTAAGGGACTAAAGCTCGACGTATCGTATACTCGAGAAACTGTACTCTACCCCTTTTTCACTATACCTATACATGGTGTGTCTTGGAGTTTTACTGAGTTTTAAGGTAAAGAGGAAGAAGGAGAAAAAAGAAAAGGAAGTATGCTTAAGAGTACGACAACGACTCGGCTGGAAAATTATGAGGAGCAGCTGCAAAAGTCAAAATGAAGCTGGAAGATTGACCAACGCTTTTTACCACCTCGTTGCTTTTCGTTGTATCTTCTTCTTCTTCTTCTTCTTTTTGGCTTATGTTTTTCTTTCCCCTTTCCTTCTTACACTATTTCTCTTTTCTTTTTGTCGTCCTATTTCTACTTATTCTTTTGTTCATGAAAGTTTTTCCAAACTTAGCTTCTTCGCTAAGAGGTGAGAGAAAACGCAAAAGAGAGAGAGAAACAAACTCATTTTTTTCTTCTTCTTGTCACTTCAACAATGACAACGTGTAGAGACCACTTAACCAAGCAAAAATATTCAACATCATCCCCCCTTTTTTTTTCATTTTCTTAAAACTTCTATATCTCATATTTTATCAATCAAGTCATCATGTACATTAAGCTCTCACATTCCTTTGTATACCCTAATCTTATCAACAAGTCAAACATACCGTTCACCACGCGATATATAAACCACCTCCCCATAAAATTTACCGATCCCTGCATTTCAAAATAATTAAACGATATACATACATACACATATAGGTACACACATAGAGATCCACGCATAACATCGCCATAAATATTCTTTCCAGAGATCTACATATACACACATGCTGTTTTACACACATATATATACATACACACTTTGTCACTGTACATATACAGAACACACAGGACAGAAGCAGCAAAGTGGATGGAAGAGGATAGAGAAGAGAGGTAAAACGGAAGCACAGAGCTCGATAAGCTTGCCGCGATCGGTCGGCCTCTCTAGAGGCATGGTAGAGAAGGGAAGAAGAAGGAGGAGGAGGAAGGGAAGCATTAATTCCCGTGCGCCGTTCCGGGTTATCTCGCGAGAGAGAGAGAGAGAGAGAGAGAGAGAACCGTGCCTCTGCTCTACTACTGGACTATATACGCGATGCGCCACTGCCACTACTACTACTACTGCTGCTGTTGCTGCTGCTGCTACTGCTAGGTACGACGTAAATTAATTTGCGCGACGGACGTGTGGCTCGATCGAAGCTCTGCTGGTATACGAAGGTTTGGTTATATATGTGTATATATATATATATGTATGTAGGAGATGTGTGAAATGTGTTGTAGACTGGATGAGACTATACTGGGTTGTATTACGAGGCATCGGGTTTTACTTTACTTGCCTGAGAGCTTCCATTAGTCGCGCTGTTTGCACCTTGATGTTTCTTCTTTTTTTTTCTCTCTTTTGTTCTTTTAATATTTCTCTTTTGATTATTTTACATTGAAATTTTTATATTTAAAATTGAAAAAAAAAAATATATTGAAGTGTTCGATAATAACTGTAATTACAATATTTTTCGTAATATTTTATTGAAAAGAATAACCGAAATAAAAAAGTCATATTACACACTGTGTATACACATATTATATACTTGTATCCAAGACAGATTTGAATGCATGTTGCCGAAACCTTACGTTGATTTTACGAAAAAGCCAGAGGCAAAATTGTGTGCACCAGAACAAAATCTGTACACGCGGGAGAGGGCACTTTCCCGGCCTGGGGCGAAAACGAAAGAGACTGGACAGGCCAAGCTGCTGCTACTGCTGCTGCTGCATATATATATATATATATATATATACGCCTTAGGCTTTTAACTTGAGTTTGCGCATTCATTTTTATAAATTGCATTTACTCTTTGACGATCTTAAATGACTAAGGATATATTATAGCAGTGCGACAGAAGGAAGGAGGGTAAAAAAAATATCCGCAAGTGCGTTTTAATTTCGTGGATTACGTAAAATAATGTGTAATGCGTTATGTGAATGTGAGACTATTTAGATATGGAAAAGTGAAGGATATTTATGGTTGAGGAAGTTTGAGGGATATGTGATATTGTGAAATTGGTTTGATATGTATTGTGAATGACTTTGTTATATATTATATATTTTATAAAATCGAAGGGTCAATTAATTAGTGGTATTAGCGTATAATGAAATTGTATCGGGTATAATATTATGTGGGCTTGAGTTCGTTTTCAATTTTAAATATATAAAATGCCAAATGGTAATGCTATGTATGTAATATGTACAGGCGGCTTAATGCTTTTTGTTTAATTAACAAACGTTTGACGGGTCCTTTAATGTCGGTTTACGAGATAATAACTGAAAAATTATAATAAAATTTAATAAATGAAGATCTGTACACATATGTGGCTTTAATTTAATTAAATTACGCGTTTGATAATGATAATTACCAATTTTATAGGTATACATACACATGTATACAGTCGATTTATACGAGCTTGAAAAATATTACGCTGTCACGAACAAAAGTTTCGTCTTATTATGAACAAGCTGGAGTTGTAAGAGAATAAGCAAAATGCGAACCGGAAATAAAGCACATTAAAATGCACATCACGAAGCTTATTACGCTTTTACCCTGAGGGTCCCTGGTACTACTGCGAAATGTTGATAATATGCAAAAATGTGTATAGTACATGGCTATGGTAAGATATTTTGGCGACTGCTTTCGGAGTTGAAAAAAAAATAAAAATTAAAAAAAATGATATTGGGTGTTTTTTTTTTGAAAACAAAAGAAATGGATTGCTTCATTGGATGTGTAATAAATAAAAAGTGGGTGAGTAAGAAATTGTGATCCCCTGAATAAAATGTTGCATGATGTTGAGCTGAGTCGGTGTGGTTGCCGATTGTCCAGGCGACTTCTTGACTTTCTCCTTTGAAGATTTATCACATTTAGTTGGAAACAGAATAATCATTTTTCCTTTTTTGGTTTCAATAAATTGATCGTTAAATTATAATTTTAAAATAAATTGATCTTTAAATACGATACAATTTTGCAAGTTAAATAATATTGCTATAAATTTATCCTTTTTTTTTTTTTTGAATGGTAGTATAATTTATGTATTCAAGACTTTTCGTTTGCTGTACTTATTTCAGATATCTTTTTAAAGTATGATTTACCAATAATTGTGTATGAATAATTAATTATATTTGAAACAAAGTACTGAATTCCAAAATTAATTGGCCATTTATTATTTACAATTATGTAACCGTAATTGTCTTTTTCATTGTTATTATATATTACTGATGAGATCAATGTAATAAAAGTAATAAAATTACCATTTTTAGATACCATTATTTATTCTGTTTTGAAAACGAAATAAATGCTTGGATTATAAGGATGACTTTGGGATGTATAGAGGAATAGTAAATGAATGATTTCATATTATAAATTTATTATAATGTTTACCAATTCAGTGTATTATAAATTTACAATAATAAAGTCAATCGAAGTATTCTGATTTTTTTTTGAAAAATTTTATTACAAAATTAAATTGAATATTTAATAAGAAAAATTATTTTAAAAAAAATCTATTCATTAAAAGATAAGGATTTTATAAAAAAAAAGCTTAAACTTCGTCGTAATAAAATTGAATATAAAAACGGTGAACTTAATATTTTTTAATATATTTACAATATTTATTTGTAGTTTTTTTTATTTTAAAATTCTTATATTTATTATTGAAATAAAATCCGATATTAACGTGAGATTATTTCTAAAATGATAAATGCAATTGTAACATTCGATATATATATCGAAATATGGAAATAAACTAATTAATTTGAAACAGAACAACAGGATAAAATTAAATTATTCATATTTTCTTTAAACAATCGCTTATATACATATATATATATACACAGACTCATATCGAGTATTATTTATCTAAATTTTTTTTCTTTTTGTTCATTTATTTGTTTTTTTTTCTGGTAAAACATTTATACACATATATTTATTATGTATATGTATATGTATGTATATTATAGAATAGTCCATTGAGACTTTGATCAACATTTATTTAAAACACAAATTGGCAACACCTGAAAAACTTGCGCAACTAATATGGATTTGTTTTTTTATTTGTTTCTCTTCCATAACAATTCAAACCTTTACAATCTTATAACCTGCTCATTCACACAACGATAAAGTTCTGTCTCATTTTTAAATTTATCTTTTTTTTTGTTTTTTTTTTTTTTATTATTTTTATTTTTGTCTTCTCTATCTCTCATTTATTTCTCTTTCATTATTCAGTGTTTCGTCCGCTTACTGATTCCTAGTATAGGCACTTGGACATATTGTTGACAATGATAATTTGTCTTCCGTTAGTACCTCTTGATAGCCACGAGGTTCAGTGTAATTAATAGTAAAGAAAGACAGGGAACATGACTGCCTGAAATTTGAGCAAAAAAACGACGACTGGTTAGATTTAAAGTGATTTTATTTTTTTATTTTTCAACAAACATTTTTTAATACGAGCAAACGAAAAATCATCGGCATTCACACACATTTATTGGTAACATATATAGGTGAATCAGATACATTACAAAACACAGAGCGAAACCGACGAAATATTTAAATCTTGGCGAACCTACAATTGTCGCGAATTTCTCAAGCTGAGATTAGAAATCCGAATGAATAAAAATAAGTTCATTGCACCCGACGACAAATATTAAAACCAGCGAATCTTAATTTCCCTGGGGCTGCAGTTTCGTTATTGCGTTTAATCGCCTGAAGGGGATGAAATTTGCGTTTTTTAAAGTCACGACCCATCAGCTGACTACTTTATTATTTTTTCTTTTATTATTCTATTTTAAAGGTAGGTCAAATTCATTAGCCACGACACGATAAAAAAAAAATATCCTGCAAGCTCATCTGTATATACTACTTAAGCGCGACTTTTCTTTAAAGCTTGTACTCCGGAAAGAAATTTAGTTTGTTAAACTTTGCAATTTTGCAAGAGTAAGATGAACCGATAATTTTTCTTTTCTTCTACGATAATAATTAGATGAAATAATAATTAAAAAAACCGCTGGTTATTTAAACTTTCGACTTTTGGTGCAGTAAGTAATATAGGTTTAATAAGTAACAAATAAAGATTATTCTTGTATACACTTTATTTCTCAATTCTGTTTAATTAAAAATACATAAAATATTTGTTTTACTTTTAATATAAATCATTTAATTCTACATTATACAATCGATTCAACTTGAATTTTTTTTTTCACTTTAATATTTTAAATTACATTTTTATTTAAAACAAATATTTTTCGAAAAAAAAAACAAGAATAAAAACAACTAATAAAGAGTTTACTAAATTTAATAAAAATTGTTTTGATCTAAAGACATTCAAGCAAAAAACGTAAAAGAAAAGACAGTTCTTTTTTTTTTGTTTAAAATAATTAAGCCAAAAATCGGTTATTCTATATATCTCTCTCTAAAAATTAATCTTGAATATACATATAATTATTCACACACTTAATGAATTTTCATTACCGTTATAGACGTACTCCTGTACTGAGGTATAATTGGCTTCGGGTATGGCAATCTCACATTGAAATGCCGTTGGCAGCTTCATTTTGTCGGCGCTCAAAATTGCCCTGGCTTTGGCATTAAAACGTCCGTCTGCATTGTTATCGTAGCTATCCTCCTGCCTTTCTATTGGTTTTCTGTTTTATGTATATACATATACAAACAGACATACAAAATTGTACAATTTCAAAATTAGTGAGCTTTTAAACAATTGTTCATTTAATGATTACGAAAACGGTTTTATAATCAATTAAAGTTTAAATGCATTTTTATTTTTATCAGTATTTCAGTGAAAATTAACGACTCTATCATTAAAAAAAAAAAAAAAAAATCACATAAAATATTAATTAAAATGAAACATATCAAAAATGCAAAATTGACTTTATCTATAAAACAATCCAACACGTGACAACGTAAATATATGATTTTATAAATAATATTAAGAATTGACAGATCTCACCTATCTCGATGAATAATGATTTTAGGCCTTGGATAAAGATCTTCAGCAATACAAGTAACCGTAAGTTCATTCGTCGTTTTATTTAGCACCGGTTTCACCTGTAAACTTCTTTCAGGTGCTGCAACAAAAAACAAACAAAAAAACATGCAAAAAAGAAGAACATATAAAAAACCACATACATCTTACTTGAATAAAATAACATAATTATAATATACAAGCTAAAACAACAATCCACCTAATCCGCTCATACATACAGCAAATATATTCACCCTACCTAAACATTAATAATCTCAAGTCATGTATGTATGTATATATAAAACATAAGCCAAGTTCCAATGTGTCCCTCATATCGCTGCAGTAGTATATATAGTAAAATACGCTAACGCCTAGTAGTAGTAGTAGTAGTAGTAGTAGTAGCTGTCCTTTTCAATATGCACAGCACGTGGCTATACCTGCCCTTTGCTCCGACCTACATATACTAACCCTCCCATGTGTCCCCTTCCGACAATCCCTCCCCTCCCTCCCTCTCCCTTTACCATCCAGTTTCAACTCGTGCATATTCATATGACCGCATAGAGTCACGGGACAACTTATTTGCCCTCTCTCCAAGCTTAGTACTACAAGCCTTACAAAATAGGGATGAACGTGAGTATGAAAGTTGCCTTTCTCTTCCCCTATAGCAATATTGTACTCGAGTAAGAAATAATCAAGTGCAAAAAGTAAGAAACTACATATATATATATATATATATATATATATATATATATATATATATATATATTGATCAGACTTTGAATAAATTAAAATTTGTCATATCAGAAGGAAACGTATAATATCGTAGCATTGAAAACTTTTACATATACATACAATATTATCGTCCTTATGCGTAGGTTATAGTATGCATTAGCGCAAGCTAGTAGCCTTTAAAGCTTTTGAGGTTGTAAAGGCCAGGAGCTTTACAAGCACACGTATTCCATCGAGAGACGAGTATAGTAAAGGTATGCTCTTACTCGTATACATATAGGCTATACTACCACTACTACTACTAGTACTACTATATACTTGAAGCTTACCCTCAAATCTCGATAAGAGCAGCTAGCTAAATCCAGAAAGGGCCAAGTCCTGCCAGTCGTCGAAGTTTCCGAGGGCCGAAGCAAAAGCAGTAGCGTACACAGACGCGTGTAGCGTAAACGCGAGAGGAGAGCTTGCAACTTGTGGCGGAGTGCTTTTAGCTTTACACGTACATACATATATAAATGTACACGTCTCGTATATACATGTATAAGAAGAAGGAGAAATAGAAAGGTATGTATGCGCGCAGAGGTACACGCGCGGGAGCGCTTAAGCGCCGGATGTCTGTTTACACGCGGCTGGCTTGGAAAGAGGAGAGAGAAAAAGAGAGTGAATAGTACTGCTGCACCACCACCACCACCACCGCCCTTGGGAGCAAACCAAGGAAACCTGGATGCACATGTAGAGAGAAAGAGAGTGAGCCTTTGAAAACCTGTGTGTGGATAAACCACTCGAGTTTGCGCTTGGAGATATATATGTCTGTGTGTATGGATGTATGTGTACTACTACTAGTGGTCGTTTGACGAGAACAAGCGTTTGCTTGCTTACTTGCTTGCTTGCTTGCTTCTGTGTTACTCCGAGCTTTTTCAATATTTATGGATATTTACGTGTGGATTCGAGGGTATAGTAAATTTATTGAGGAACAAAATTTTGTTTTTGGGTTTTCTACTTTAAGAGAGATTTGTTGGTGAAAGAGAATTTTTGTTTTTGTTTTGTTTTTTGTGAGTTTTGGTTTGGTTTATATGATTTCAAGGGTTGTTATAATGATTGAACTGCATTGCGATTTCTTTGTTGGAATGAAGCCAAGAATTATAGGATTCATTTTATTGTGGTTTCCAATAGTATGGCTAATGATCTATCATTATATTATTTATGTTAGAAGTAATTTGGTGTGCATTAAGGAAACATTAAGATTGATGCTGGAATTTGTAATTTAATTTGATTTTAATGTGAATTATTGGATTTTTAATATGAATAAGTTACAAATTTATCAAAATTTTATATTGTTAATATTTGAACATCTGTAAAGGTAGATGAAAGATCATATCTGTCTGCTATACTTTTTACCAAAATTTAAATTCTATTTTTGGTCAGAGTAACTAAATCTATTTTCGTATATCACCTGGACTGTGGTTTCCACTTTCCAGAATTGAAATTCAATATTGAGAAATATCAAGACTGAATGTATACATAGCGGACTTGAAAAATATAAAATAAAAATTAATAAAAAATAAATATTTTGCCTAGGAATAAAGTTGAAAAAAAAGCTATGGGTATTTTAATATATCCCGTTTCACAAGAGTCGAAAAAAAAGAAAATAGACGATCTATTGAGCTTGGAGCTTTCTATATCTTAAAGCTCATAGAGAGTGACATCGACGAGAGAAATTTTTTTTTTATCCGATATTCGTCGTCTGTACCGACATTTGGCAGCCTACAAGAGAAAGTCACCCTCCGAAATTGCTTTGTTTGATTGATCGCCATCTTTCAGACTGGAGATGCATCAACCAGAATATATATATATATATATATATATACTTCCGTTGGCAGGCTATGTGCAAACAAGAGCAAAGAAGAACGAGAATTTTGTGATCCAGTAAAAGAGAGAGAGAGAGAGAGAGATGAAGAAATAAAAAGAGATAGTATTAGCGCGATAGGGATGTTCGTGGAAGTGAAGGGAAAGGTAAATCGAGGGTAAAAAAAATGGTCAAGTGATGGATTGATTGATTGGTTGGTGTATCATTTTACTGGTTATATAAATATACGTATAACAAGCTTTTAAGTTAACTTCCTCTTTTTTCCTATTAATACTCTAAATTAACTTGATATTGATTTATAAATTAAGTAGATTATTTTAAACTTATTTAGAGTATCGATACATTCCTATTTTTATTCGATCAAATAATTTTAAGAATACACTGCTAGGAAAAAAAAATCAATTTGCTAATGAAAAAAAGAAAATATGAACAGCTAATGACAAAGTAAACTTTTGAGTTAAGCTAAACTGAAATTTATCGATTATGCTGAGACTACATTAAATTTATAAAGTATAAATATCTTATCTGATCGCGAAAGTGGAATATCCATTTCGCGAAAATACGAAAATTTTCCACGAAAACCAAGTGAATGCAAAATGTCCCGTGGCTCTCTAAACTTCAACCAAATAGGAAGCTTGCGGAAGTCGGTAACGGAAAAGGGAGGAAAGAGAAGGTAGGTTGGTTCAAGCGAAAGCCAACTTTCCGATTGACGTTCGCGAAATGCCGGCTCTCTCGCGAAGGCGATCGGCGCATCTGTCAGCCACAGTAGCGGCAGTGGTGATAGTAGTAGTGGTGGTAGTGATGGTAGTGGTAGTATAGGATCGAGTCGCGAACGTAGTGCTGAAAGCAAGAGAGATAAAGAGAGAGAGAGAGAGAGAGAAAGGCAGAGATAGGAAGAGACGGAACGTTGGGATTCTGATGGGATTGGAAGCAGTTGTTTCTCGCGGATTTCACTGCGGCTAAGCGCTAAATCGGCTTTCCCAGTTCCCGGATGCTACTGCTGCTTCTACTACTGCTGCTGCTAGAAAGCGCAGACACGCCTTGCACGTTGTGACGCCTACTTTTTTCGTGATATTGTTTTTGCGATAATACACGTCTTTTTCGAGAGTAATGAGCTTGCGATCTTCTGTGTTTTTGTAAAAGCTCCGCGTCTGACATGATAAGCTTCAAGATAAAAGTATCGCATAGTCGAAGAAATATAGTGCGAGTTGAGCTTGCAAGCTCTTTACCCACAATATCGATTATATACAAGTAATAATGAAGCTTTCAATGAGTATAAGATATAATAGGTCAATGGCTTACAATAAACAATCATCTTCCTGACGGCTTCAGCTTCAGCAAACAACGTCGAGATCATGCACTTGATGTTGCCGCTGAGCTCATGACTGAGCTTTACGAGCTTTACCGCTCGATACATAGTGCGTGGATCGTTGCTTGCCTTGAACGACTCATCGATGTACTTGCGAAACTCGTCCGAGCCTGCAGGTGGCCGACCCAGAATCCACTGATACAGTGGATCCTGGTTTACGTACCACTTGATTACAAGGCCTTGAGATGACGAGCTGCCCAGTTCGTAGTTACAGTCGAGAACTATCGGCTCTGAACTTCCAGCTTTAACCAAATATGGAATCTCGACTGTTGTGATGTTTATACCCAGAACACCTGTTGACAGAAATAAAAAAAAATTTTTGGTTATGAAACTTGGAAATAATGAAAATGACGTTTTATAAAGTTTTGTTGTCGTCTGTATTGTTATTTTGGCAAAAGCTTGCAAGTTATTGAATATTTTACGCGTGAAAACCAGTATATTTCGTGAGCATGCTTGGTGTAAAAATTGAATTTTTTTTATCGATGGGAGAAAAAAGGAACTTTATTTGCCAAAGGTAAAAGCATCCTGATGCACCCTTTTTTTGATCATTACAATACGAGTAAAAATCAATAGGGTTTTTGGCCAGGCCGTTTGTAGTATGCCTTTCTACCATTTTGGCAAAACTGTTATCTCTTTGGGATCGCTTGTTGTATCCGAAACCGACGCTTATGGCTTTCAATCGTTCGTATGTGCTTGTATATATATATTCGTGCATCGTTGAAGCTGCATGAATAAGCCCCGATCCTTCTATGCTACTATACGCTATAGCCGTTAAACTTCAGAGCTCTCGTGGTTTTTAAAGTTTTTTTCCCAGAGAGCTAAAGCACACCATCATTCGCTGTTCACTTTTGCATTTTGCGAAAGAGAGAAAGAAAAAAGTGAGTACGCATAAAAGCGAGTCAAGCATAAAGCGAAAAACAGCGGAAATAGAATTGGAGCAAATACAAAAAATATTGGTTATAACATCACACCTATTTTACTATCACAGATATTTTAGCAAATATTTATTCGGTTACAATGTAGAAAATAAAAATTTTTATTTCTAAAAAAAAAATTTAAGGTATATATCACAAAGCAAATATCGAAATAAGTTAAGTAATAAACGCCACGACACAGCCAGACCAAACGCATTAAACAAATGAGAAAATAACATTTTCACCTTTTTCTTGTTCTCTATTCCTCTTGAACTGCGCATTTACTTTACTTTCCCTTTCGTAGAATCGAATTCAAAGTTTAAACCCACTGGTCCTCTGACTTCTTGTGAACTTTTAATGAAGTTACGCATTAGCACAAACTTAATCGAACGAGCGACCGTAAATACGACTTGGTTCAAGTAACCAAAGGTTAAAAAAAAGCTCAACTTGTACACGCAAGCTTTCAAAGAGCACGACGATTTGCAGAGAAAGAGAGACACGCAGGTGTGCGAAAATTGTCGCCAACATCGGATCGATAACTCACTAGTAAATTAAGCTATTAAACGACATCGTATACAACAACAACAATAACAACTCTAGACTGCTCTCCGATGCGTATCAACGCGTCCGAGGTCGTCCGCCTCGTTTTCCTTTTCTCGCCTCCTCCTCCTCCTTCTCTCCCAAACCCACACAGATCCTCATTGCTCGCGCGCGTAGGAGAGCAATCGCTTCGTCGTCTAATCGTTCCTCGACACGCACGTAGTTCATTTACCAGCCGAGTGATCCCTTGTCTACTCACACTGAAAATTTCTACCTTCCAACGCTGATTGCCAATAGAATGAGATTCGATCGATTGAACCTTGAAGCCTGTCTGGGTATGTATGTATGTATGTATGTGACCCTGTTAGACCAAAATTTAAAAAAAAAAATGAGTTTGTTCAATCAGCGAGTAAGTTGATCTTTCTTCCATCTATGTGTATATTACCCCCCAAAAAAAGGGGACAAAGCTCAAGCTTTTCCTAAAATCATTTGCATATTTTTTTAATCAAAAACCCGTTATTTTAACATCAAATCTCTTTATGCTGCACAAGCTTGCAAGCTTTTATACATACATATAAAAAAAAACGCACTGCTTTGAAAGTCGCACCTACACACCTCGTATGTACCTATATACCACGCAAGTTTTTTTGCATTTTCGCAGGAATATTTTTCAGCTCGCAACAAAGAACAAAGCGTACCGCTCACATATATACACACGCTAGTAGAGTAAACGAAGGGAGAAGGGAGAATAGTTGAAGCGGCACCGTACGCGCCAAAACGCAACACCGTTCGTCGCAAGACCTCTCGAGTCCATGGCAAAAGCTAAAAGTGGGATGGTAAGAAGAGAAGGGGGGTAGAAAAAAATTGCAGCTCGTATAAAAAAGCGAGCTGAAAACGCGTGGTAGGGGGAGTGACAAAGGTGAGGGTGCGGCTGTCGGGTACTACCGCGCGTGAATAACGCCTCCCCCCCCCCCCTAGGTATACTCGAGTATACTATGTGAAGGGGTGTATAGTTCGCGGATGCCGCGTGACTAGCAGCCACTACAGGCCCTCTCTTCCGAACATCAAAGGGCCGACAACGCGTGCGAATGCCACCCGAGATGCAGAAACGTGTCCGGGGAGAAAGAGAAAGAGAGAGGGTATTACATAACGCGCTTGCAACACTGGTACTCATGGTTGCGTCTCGAGTGGACTATACGCAGAATGAGGTCGTATGAAAGAGAAGGAAGGAACCTTTGTGCTTAGCACTTGTTGTTTTCAGTTTCAAGGATGGTTGTGTTCTGAAAAAAAAAGTACTGGTAGTACCTACTGACTATCGGACAATGACTGACTTGCAGAAAATCAAAAGCAAAGACTGATCATGAGATGAAACGAACTAGAAATGTATGGTGGCGTTATACCTTATCTGTAATGAGGAAATCTTAGTTTTACGCGGATGCGTCGAGACAGACTATAAGCAAGATGAAGTTCATTGTCGCGCAACGAGACGAAGAATAATACGCGCGAAAACAGTCGGTGTGTATGTATATATGTATATGCTCATTATCAGTCAAGCTATATACCAAGACGCACTGCCAGACCCTTCTAAAGATCAAAGGTCTCAGTGGAGTAGGTTGTAAGTGGCCGATTTGCACCAAGAGAGAAAAGGAAGAGAAAGAGAGAGAGAGAGAGAGAGAGAGAGAGAGAGAGAGAAAGAGAGGATTGAGAAGTACCAGTGGGAGCTGCTTTCACCCCTTTATCTATACATATATATCCCTTGTTTCTTACGTCTCTTTAGAGCTTTCTCTCTTCCTTTGTCATTATTCCTTGTTTTCCCATGCTTTTGAGTTACACGTTCAAAGCTTGTTGAGAGTCTGACATGATCACAGAGAGACTATTCTCTCTTATTTCTCCTTTCTCCCCCATCCTATCTGTACTCGTTAATTTTTACTTAAAAATTTTGTATTAAAATCATAATATTCTTTTTTTTTTTTAATTTTAAAAAAGAAAAATGAAAACAATGGGTGCAATTAATCAAAAATTAATTAAAAGAACGTGTAAGGCTTTAAGAAAATAATGCGAATGCAAGATATACATAGACACATACACACATAGAAGAGAACACACACGTCTAACTAACCATCTTGTCTGACACAAGCTTGAACTTAACTACTTGCTAAGTCACCATGAGACTTACAAACAAGAAACACGTATAACATATCTATGCAAGCTCATATACATACACTTACACTATCTCCCTCGCATTTAAAGCTACATTCTCCAAAGCTACGTCTCCATAATGATATGCAAGTTTTATTAGGCATCCAAAGGTGCTAATTTGCTTATACAATTAACAAATCGGCTTACTAAGGAAGATATATACCAACACATAGGATCTCATACAGTGACGACGATAAATTGTAAGACAAAGGAGCTAGGAAATAGAGACTATGACGCATGGTGAATATTTACAGTAGTGTCAGAAAGAGAAAAGACACATTCACGCGTAAATAGAGAAATATATAAACACGCGTGTGAATTTCTAATTTGTTTTGAATTCAACCAAGTTATTGAGAAGAGTAGACGCGTAATGAAGCCATTGAGAGAAAAGAAAAGAGCTTGGGTATACATACACATAGAATTTTCCTCTTTTCATGTATGTATACAGCATAGTTTAGACTCGCTTCAACGGAGCCGTATGGCCTCTTAAAACAAGATGGGATTAGAAGACAAGAGAGGGAAGAGAGAAGGGTGTGATAGGGAAAAGAGTAGGGTGGTGAGCTGACTGGAAAATATAGAAGTGATGCGACGATGAAAAGGAGAAGAGAAAGAAAAATACGTGATTGGAATGTTAGATTTTGCGAATGTTGTATCTGGTGTATAGGTATATAAAAAAAAGGAGAAGAAGATTTGATGTTGTGCTTATATAAGTAAGAGCATAGAATAAGTTGATTAATGAATACTAAGTATCAAAGCATGCGTGTATCTCGCATGTCAATGTTATTGTACATTGAACTCTTACAAAACTATTTATGCTCCTAGCATTCTTGGCTTGTTGATCATTCAAATGAGAAGATATTTTTTCTTGTCTTAAAATATTTTAATCAAGAAATATCAAATACTGTGGTTTATCAGTGATTTACTGTTGTATAGTCTTGTTTGAACAAAATTAATTTTTGTTTACTTTATTTATCTTTGATTTACAGCTTTTGGCAAATTTAAAAACAATTTGATTAAAGAGCTTTTACATTCGATAAAACAACTCCACTTGTATACATCTCTCAAATCGTAATTTATTCAAATAAAAATAGAAGTTTGTTGTTGCAAAGATGCAATCCTCTATACCAACATATAAATCCAAGCGTTAAAAGGTAAAGAAGGAGCGGGAAGAAAAGAAAAAAGATTTGCTCGAGTGTCGTAGAAAATATACAGCCAAGGCAAGATTCGGTCCAGCAAATCGACGAGCAAATACTTTGCTCGATTTGCCCGCGAGTAAAACCCAAGAAATCCAGACTATAAGGCTACAGCTAAGATACGGCTGCTTATCGAGATTAGCTTTCCTTTCTCCTTCTTCTTTTTCTTTTCCTTTAAAGTCGTCTCGACTGCTCAGTCGCAGCTCTTCCTTGCTTTTTCTTCTCGGCTCTTCGCGATTCTTGCATCCCTTCACATAGGGCAAGGTATATAGAAAGGGAGACAGAAAATGGGGTGGAGAAGAGAAGGAGGAGGAGGTGCCGCTCCCTAATGAAGATTCGTGGGCTCCGGAGAGCCCGCTAAATAAAGATCTACGATCTCGGCCGTAAGTTTCACTCAGCGCTTTCTCTCTCTCTCTCTCTCTCTCTCTCTGTTTCTCTCTCTCTCTCTTTCTCTCGTCGTCGCGCTCTACAAATGGAAATTACTCAGCGCTACCGTTTCTCACCCTCCCTCCCTATCCTCTTCAGGACACCAGTGCTCTTCTCGTTTTGCCCTTTATTTCCTAGCCCACCTGGTGTGGATTTTTTTTCCCTTCTTTTCGTGTTTGTCGCTGTCGAGTTTACCCCTCCGTCCTACTCTTCACCATCCAGGCTTTGCAATAACCCAGAGCGCGTTATAATCAATTAGAGCAGGGAGCCTCGCAATTATTCAGCGTCAAACGTGAGATGTCGCAGTATGTGTGGTATATATACATCAGCCTATGGTATATAATCTTTGTACATATGTGTATGTATATATGTGCTTTATGACACTCCCTTTATTTTTTCGTCCTTCTCTTACTACTATACATGTAAAAGAGCTTGCAGCTCTTAGAATAATGAATGCACGTTTCGCGTATTTCTAAGCTTCCTTTGCTCGCTGACTTTTCAAAATCCTCTATTTCTTTTTGACTGCTAAATTAAATTTTTTACTGTTGATTTTAATTTTTGAAAAACCACCAAGCGTGGCTAAAGTTAATTAAAATGAGAATTATATATTTTCTCATATGGTTATAGTTCAAAAATATTAAAAAGTTTATGAAAGATTAATTTTGAAATTGGTAGAAGGACGTTGCCCGCAAATATCGTTCATCTAATTTTAACAAATTTCCACGTATATGTTTGTGTGTACGTATGAAACGTCTAACCGCTTGATTTGAATTTACCGTCTGGATTGCGGGCAAATTAGTGTGGTTTTGGGTTATTGCTATAATTCGATGTGCCAATGTTACATTTCTCTGAATCACGTATGTGTAAATGCTTACAAAGATGAATAGACTTACCTACGTTAATTCTAATATTTGCGATCGATTAACAATATTACATTGTTTGTCTCATTAACTCATTTTACGTTACGTGTTAAATAACTTATTTTTGTTAAATTTTTCTTAATGTCAACAATACTCCAATTTATTGAAATAGCGTTTAAAAAAATACCTGTCATTACAATCAATGATCGAACATACTAATCCCAAAAATTAAAAAAAAAAGAAAAAACCTCAAAAATTAGTCTCATTAACATCAACGCAAATGCCAAGATTAGTATGCTTCACCCCTGCGATTACAGATACAGCACACAGATATAATGAAAATCGCATAATATTCGCATTTAACACTTGGCTACTCTCGTGCAATTTCAGCTATATATATATGTATATAGACGACAGAATCTGGCTGACTCTAATCCCCCAAAGCTCAGGTGACTTTAATAGCCAGGTTGTACCCCGAGGCTACTACTACTACTACTACTACCACTACTGACTTTCGCGTTTCGCGTGTAACAATGGAGAAAATCGTTTCTGTCCCTCCGGAGGCATTGAGGGTAAAGAAAGAGGGTATAGAGGATAGAGGAATCTACCTTGGAGTAAGAGGCGCGAAAGAGAGGTTACTACTACTGGTATGGCAAAAGTGAACGGAGAAGGGGGGGGGGGAGGCTATATACGCGCGAGATGCAACGGCGGACAGGTTGTGAGTGCTAGTCTCTCTCTTTCCCCTACAGTCTCAAGGGATCTTTAGGACCTTGGAAGAGAGAGGGGGAGGGAGAGAAAGCCTCGAGGGGGTACTTGTTCGGACTGGGCGATAACTGCGCTCTGAACTTTTCCAATAATAATGCAAGCTGGTGGAACTACGTTTTCTTTCTTTCTCTTTCTGTCTCTCTTTCTCTTCCTCTCTCTTTTGCCTTGAGGTGCAAGCACACCGATATGATAATCGTACGAAATGGAGGAGAAAAGTTGAAGCCACAACTTTTCTACATGCGACATCTTATACTTCAGCTAGACGCGGCTTATCTCCGATTTTGTGGGATGTTATATATATGCTGAGTTTGAGAAAAAGAAAAAGTATGGTCAGATCGAGCATAACGATTCTTTTATGTTCTAAAAGCTTGCTTTGAAGTTTGAGCTTGATGGTGGTACTTGATATATGGGTATGTAAATGATACTTAGTTTGAACGATAATATCAATCAATCTTGTTGAGATTGTTTGTTTGATATGTTTGCTTACGGTTGGATAATGACGTAGTGTATTTATGGATATGTTTGTTTGGAGTTTGTGAATCGACAGTAAAATTTGTTTTTTTTTTTGTGTGACATATATTTTTTTTTGTAAAAAGTTACATTTTTTAATGTCGTATGGCTTTCTAAAAATTTTATTACAGTTATTTCAAAGCTTTGAATAAAATAATATTGAATGATTTATGTGCTTCATATAAGAAATATATATTCTCTAGACTATTATTAATACTTTCTTGCTTGAATTTAAATAGTTCGAATCTCAAATATTATTTATAACCCAGACATAAATTATTGCAATATCAAAGACACTTGGATGATTCCGTAGAAATTGTATTAAAGTACGTTGACCCAGCAGCAGCAGTATCACGAAATTTGTGCTAACTGCCTAACTGGTAGACACCAGAACTGCCTTAATTACATTAGCTAGTCAAAGAGTACACCGGGCATTAATTTTAGATGCAACCAACTGTAATGTGTCACTAAGTTATTCAAAGATAAAATTTACCGTTTCCTTAACATTTGCTAAAATTTTCAGAAATTTCATTGTAACTCGGTCTATTATTACATTTCATTTTGTGTGAAAGCAATTTGAATAAACAATTGCCTCAACAACAATAACAAATTTTTTGGAAACAAAAGAATAATTTAAGATTAGCATACAAATTGTAAAACGTTTGAAAATTTTCGTTTAAGCATGAAAAACCAAAAACCAACATCAAAACCAAAAGCGCTTTCCTTTCATTATGTCATTTTACTCAAAATTTATGAATAATCCAAAGTCAAGCTTCCTCCACAAAGCTTGAAAGTCAAAATCTTCTAATTTACAAATACACACGCATTTCCAGAATCGAGAAAAGCAAAACCGACAGAAGAGAGAGAAAACCCTCACTTCAAAGCTTGCAAGTAGGAGTAGTAGACAGACAAACACACAAGCGGTCTACGCTGTAGCAGCAGCATCAGTAGCGACGAAGCTTAAAGTAAACGAGAAAGCGAAGCACGCTTACTCACCTGAGGCCAAAACGACGAGCAGCAAGAAGATAACGAGAGGCGCTGGCGCGCCGCAAGCTTGGCGCATGCTGCTGCAGCTGGTGGATCTTCAGGCGCGATGTAGAGTTTGATGGTGATGACTGTGCTGCTGCTGCTGTTGGTGGTAGTAGTGGTAGTGGCAGGTTCGTTGCTCTGGGATGTGCATTCTCGTTCTCAGCGATATATGTATATATACTTTGGGTTACGAGACCCTTCGCTCTTGCAAGCTCTTTCCTTCGAATTCGATCGAATGCTGAGCTTTTTTATATGTGCTACGAGAGCAAATACTTATTGAGCTTTTTTTTGTTTTTCTTGAAATTGTTTTTCTTTTTTCTTGTTCTTTTTCTTCTTTTGTAATTGATGGGATGTTGAAGTTTTATAAATTTAGCTGGAACTAGAATGATTTCGAATTTGTTGGTTGTGTGATGATAGGCTACGAGTATTGGATTGGATTTTTTCTTTTATATTTTTTATTTAAATTGACGAATTGGCTTCTTCTTGTAACGCAATTCTACGGGAATTGGATTGTGAATATTGATAAAATTTAAATGGCTTCATCGTATACATGTATACATAAAAAAAAAATGGATAAAAGTTTTATTACGTTGTATTTTTTTTTTTTGTGAAATACAAAACTTTTATGGGTGTACTTTAAAAAATGTTTACAATTCCGAATGTATATTAAAGTACGACTTTCAACTGGAATTATTTATTTAATTTCTTTTTATTATATTGTTATCGTGTATGTTTGAGCAAACAAAAAAAATAAAAAAATATTATGTTATTAAAAGTAGACGATTGAATACGCCGTGTTGAAGAACTCAATATATATTTTATAACTAAAGACGTTTGTTTTTATGTCTAAAGTTTCAAGCTCAAGTAATAATAAAAATAACACGAGTCTTATACTGGTATTAAGTATAAGTATTAAATTGCTAAAGCAAATGAAAGCTTCTTGAGCTGTGCTCGCTACAAAATAATGAAGTTTAAATCGATTGTTCTACTTTCGTTTTAATGCATTCAAATTGGTATAGCGAAACGAGGTGAATTGAATAATAACTGTGACTTTATAATGTATTAAAAGATTATAATTGTTGGCATCAATATTTTATGAATTTATTCTTAAGTCGTTATATGGTATCTATTAAATAAATTTAAATATTACATTAAATTTTTTTTTTTAATATGATTAAACCGAAAAAATTATAAAAATCTTTAATAGTAAATAATATATGTACCTAATATGCTAATCAAGTTGTGTAAAAGTCTAGATAAGCAAAAGCTTAATCATCGTAACAATATTCAATCATGTGCACGACAAATAATCTTTTCCATTAACTTATTACCACACACTTTTTTTTTTTAAACAAAATCAAACATTAATTATAAAAGCGCACCCAACAACAGGTCGTCTTTTTAGTATTTTCAACCGTAAAACTTGATTTAACTCATAACTCTATAAGTTAATAACACGACTAAGCTTTTTTTTCAATTTCCCAACCAACTCGTTTCCCCCCAACAATTTCTTCTTTAAACTGTAAACGCACACTTAAACAGACGTCAAACAATCAATCACGTTAGCATTACAAGATCTCACTTGAAGCAAGTTTTCAAGCCCGCATATATCCCAAAACTTGAAAGTCTCACGAAAATACGAGAGTAAACAAACGTTCGCGTAGAGAGTCTCAGAAGTCAATGACTCCAAGCAAAGCTCGGAGTTGAGCTTGAGCTCTCTTACTCTCTCGGGGGAGAGTAACGCGCACTCCCTGACCCGGTCGCGCGTCCACTGACCATCCGATCGCTGAACCTCGACTATCCAAGACCCTTCTATTCTCCTTCCCCCTCCCCCTTCCCCATCTTCCTAGGCCAATCCCCTCCGCTCGGTCGACGAGAAGAGAGCTTGCGCGGATCGAGCTTGCGCACGCACCTGCCGGCTCGAACCGCCGCAGTTCAGACTAACCCCCCCATCCCTATTCCCCACCCCCCTACCCATTCCATCCTAACTCCAGAGGTGGGAAAGGGAAGGAGAGGACGACGCTTTCGGCCGCGAAGAATAACTCGCGACAGCGATTTTCTTTCTTTTCTTTCTCCTTCTTTTTCTCTCTCTCTTTCCTTCTTTCTTTTTTTGTATGCTTCAGTCCCCCCTCCGAAATAAAGGAATGAGACCGAGGCACGGAAATTGGAGAATATTGCTGGGCTGGCGAGCTTGCGGTTTGCGTAATGAAATAAAGCTGCCAGTTACACGTGCTTTGCTTTAACCGAGATATTCTGAAATCTTAGTATTGTTGAGGTGATAAGCAAGATAACAGATCCGGTATTTATCTGTCATTTTTACAAACAAAAAAAGAAAATTTATTTTTTTTAAATTAAATTTTTATTTTTTATATACTAATTAACAAATGAAATGTTTATGTTTCAGTTTAATTGGTTACTAGAGGAACCATTACAGAAATACACGGACAAATATCGAAATAAAAAGAAATAAGTAAGTACTCATATACGCACGATATATTTTTAATCTTACGTAAATATAAAAATATAAACTGTAACGCGTTATACGCCCTTCTTTTTTTTTTGACTTTGTAAGCCAAAAATTTTCCTCGTCGCAAAGTTTGATAAAAAGCAAAGAAAGAAGAAATCGCGTGGGCGGATAGTCTCAAATCTCATGCGTATAACTTTGCATTTATTTTTGTCATATACACACACATACATTTACAAACGCGAATAGCGGTGACCGATAAAAAGTGTGTAGAGGATAGAAGAGACTTGTGCTCTGACAAAATAAAAGTTTGCCAGCTTGTCAGAGATCTAAACGGGTGGACTCTAAGGAAAAGGGGGAGGAAGTTGGTGGAATGAAGTTCCTTGCTATATACGCGGTACGAAACTCACGAGAGGATGACAATGTGGGCTCTCTCCTTTTCTTTCTTCTTTCTCTCTCTCTCTCTCTCTCTCTCTCTTGGCCCTTATGCTACGGCTATCTGAGCTCGTAAAGCGTAAAATAACGCGGAACGCTCTTACAGCCGACTTGCACTTGGAAGTATGGGATGCTGCTGACTCTCTCTCTCTCTCTCTCTCTCTTCCTTTCTCTCTCCAGGTCCATTGTCGAATTTACGGGCGGTTGGGCTGAGGGATAGCGAGCGAGGTAGCGTCTTGTCTGAATTTATCGCGCTCCATACCATGTGAAAATCGAGTCGAGCGAAAGCTCGCACCAGCTGTGTGTGTATATGTATGTATGTATGTGTGCTAGACGATTTTTCGAAAATTATGAATGGAGGTACTTTAGTGAGAAGGATATGATGTGGTAGATATGGGAGAGAGAGGATATATAACGCGTCGTTGACGCAATGAAAAATATCAGACTTTTCTATCTTCCGTCAAATTTGATTCTTTATTTTTTTATTATTATTTTTTTTTATTTTATTAGAAAACTTTTTTTGTGTAACATACATACGATTTTTTTTTGTTATATAAGCTAACACATCGATAGGGTATCTCTTAGAATATCTCGCTTTTGAACAAATTTGTTATTTTGAATATATATTACAATATTGATTGAATTTTATTGTTCTATTCGTTCGAGATTCCAATAACATAAAAGGATATATAAATTGATAATTTATAAAGTTTTATTATTATAATTTTTTATAAGCACGTAATTTTTATACAAGATTTTTTTTTTCGTATATACATAAATCGGTTTTTGGTTATATAAGTATAAATCTTTGTGTGCTTGTTGTGTACTTTGGTGGGAAAAACTTTAGGATTTGATAAAAGTGGTATTTTTTTTTTTTTTTGGTAAGTGTAGGAAAAATCGACGATGATAAAAAAGGCAATCGTGCATTTTTTATATTATGTAATAATAGGTGTTAGACAACTATTACACTTGTTTTTCAGGTTTTAATTCTATTTTTAATCGGATCAACATCGAAATATAATTCTTTTTTTTTTATACATTCCAAAGATAAATTATAATTTTATGATACAGTTTTTTTGATTCGTACTTTACAAAAATGCTTACATTTTGCATTTTTTTTTCTTTTGGTTTTTATTTTTTAAATTCTTTCAACTAAAACTAAAATATAAATAGATTAGTGAAATTGATGTTGTATTTGGTATTGTTCGTGTGATTAGTTGCAAGACTAGGAGAATTACTCACAATTATTTAAAGTGCAAATCAATTCTAAAATAAAATGAACAAACTCTATAAGAAAACATAAGTAACAAAACCTTGAATTTATTACAATAATAAATAAATTATCTGTAAAATAATGATACATATTACAAACATTTTAATTGACACTCAGCTTTAAAATTTGACTATTTCCTCTCTTTATAATATATTTTGCACTGTATTTTTACTAATTTTTCAGAAAACCTTTCTTATATATGTATAATATTGGTCGTAATACTTGTAAAAAGTAAATCAATTGCAGCGGTTCATTACAGCTAATACTTCAATAATACTTATAAAACAAATTTTCTACATTTTTTTTATATTGTATTATATCTCACTAATATTATATAATTAATGTCCAATTATTGATTTTGTTACTCTTGATGATTATACAGAATAATTCAGAATTAGAAAAAAAGTTGCTATAAATATTTCTAATCGATAGATTTTTTTAAAATTATTTTTTAAAAAAACAATACAAATTATCAAATAATTTGTAATAGAAAAACAATTTTCAGCAGACTTGTACAAGATATTGTCGCAATATTTCATTAGAAAAACCACTTTCAATTCTCTTTTCACATTTTCTATCTTTCTCTCTGCTCACAATAGATCTATAACAACTGTATATCATTTTTCTTCTTTACACCGAATTAATATTTATATTGAATTGCTGTTGTTTTTTTTTAAAAACGCGCGCGTATTTTTCGTATTATTTACAGCCTTAATATTTATTCTTAAAAACTAGTCGGGAAATAACTTTGGTGCAACAATTATCTAAAGACATATTGTTTATCGCTGGTAAGATTTTGTGGTTGGTCGGGATCGATTCATTTTTTTCTTGCTTTTGCTAAGAATATGCTCTGAAACAAGTCAAAATAATAACAACAATTAGTTTTTTATATAATAAAATTAGTTTAAAAAATGTTAATATTTGTTGCATATATTTTGATAATTAACATGCAAATTTAATAATTTTATAAAATTTTAAAGAAAATCTTTGTAAAAATATAAAATTACTATTTACGCATTTTATGTATTATGAAACTTTAAACTCCAAACATTTTCTCGAATATTAAAAAAAAAATATATATTATATTTACCAGTCAACTTTTCGTCCTCAGTAGTTGATGAAAACAAAGCCTGACATACTCATTAGTA
The DNA here is from genome assembly GCA_030522805.1 of Leptomastidea abnormis. Lineage (NCBI taxonomy): Eukaryota > Metazoa > Arthropoda > Insecta > Hymenoptera > Encyrtidae > Leptomastidea > Leptomastidea abnormis. Next base: position 17,833 of record JAPYZE010000122.1, on the reverse strand, counting down.
TAACAAGCAAGCTTGTCCTGATTCGACTAGCTGAACTTCCTGTAACACAATAATAAATTTCAAATTAATTATCTCACATGTAGAAAACTTTAATAATCAGCTGTGTAAAAGACTTTTCATAAACATATTAGTTATCGTAACTTTATATGAATAGCTAAACAAAAATTTGTTTATTTTCAATTTAAAATATTTACGTAATAATTTATTTCATGTTTTAAAATCTAAATATTAAAAGAATTTAAAGATTAAATATATTTATAAAAATTTCAATTTTAAAATTTTATCCAACAAGGCTATACATCAGATCAGTCGTGCGTATACAATCAATGAAATAAATACAATTTGAAAATACTCGCGTAAGCGATATCTGCCATTGTTTATCGATAATACAGTATCAGTTACACTGATATATATATTTGGAGTCCGAAATAGATCGGCTCGAAGAAGATTGAGTCATAAATATATTTCCCAACAGCTTTTCTGCCACTACATTTATTCTTTTCATTCCTTAGCTAAAAAAGAAAAGAAAGAAAAAAAAAGCTATTTTCCTCATCGATTGAAATACGAACATCCAGTACGAAAGTTATAAGACATCAGCATCGAAAGTAGGACAATCTCCGGTATGTAATATATTTCCTCGAGAAATAACTCACTTCTCAACTAGTTAACTTCTCAATCTTATAGTTTTCCCCATTTCAATTTATCGTTAAGTAATATTGGAAAATACTTGCATGTAGTTAATAACGTGTCAATGATCGATCAACATCTTAATACACACATGCACTTGTTTTCTTTCTTTTTCTAAAATTTTGCAATCTTAAATTTTAATTTAAACTCACGTCTCTAGATCAGATATTTTTCAGACAAAATAGAGATACAAAGTAAGAAACAATCAGTGTCTTCATTTAGAATATAAGCCCCAATACACTTCAATCACTTAATCGAGCGTAGAATAATACCCCAATCAAAGAATCTCTACGTGGCAGTTACACATTAACCCAACCCCAATATCCCATGAAATTTGAACGTTCAAACCCAAGTAAAGAGACAGTAAGGTGGTCAATTAAGCAAGATCCCAGCATCTACAGTTAGTAAGTCCCCCACTTGAAATATATCCAAGAATCGCTCTCTCCCTCTCTTATTGTCGCACACAGAACCACACAGCCATGATATCACCATTACCTCGTTTTCCCAACCGGATATCTCCGGGAACGTTTCTCTCTCTCTCTCTCTCTCTCTCTCTCTCTCTCTCTCTCTCTCTTTCTCTCAACCTCCCTTCAAGCCACTCAGACTTTAGCTGGCGACAACGACGCTCAGGGTACAAAGGCAGTATACTGGCTTTGGATAGAAGGCCTTGGTTACCGAGTACCACCACCATCACCACCACTACTATTCTACAAGTATAAGAGGAGTATACGCCGAGAGCGATGTTGGAAAGAGAGAGAGAGGTCTCGGAAAAGCGCGCTAAGTACTTGGCCTACCCAACTCCCTCTCTCTCTTCTTCTATTCCCCTTTAGACAGAGCGACCGGTAAATGAGGACAACGAGTCCCACGTTTCTAGCTTGCAAAACCACCCTTGACGTACCTCTTTGATCTTTTTTGCTTTCTCTCTCTCTCTCCCTCTCTCTCTCTCTCTCTCACTTACTCTTTTTATTCTCTTTTTGCGAGACATAGTCGACCTTATCGCTATGCTAGGTACTTCAGTTGTATGTATGTATTGAGCGGATGCTTGTCGTCGTCGTCGTCGTCGTCGCTAGACTCTGTTCTCGTTTCTGTCTCTCATCGTCGCACTGAGACAATTAGTCTCGGTTCGTACTGGTGTAGTACTGGTAACTACGTCGATGAGACTTTATTGGATTGTACGTGATGGATGAGAAAGAGAGAGAGAGAGAAAGAGCAAGTGAAGGAGAGGAATGCAACTTGCGAAACTACACGTATGCTTGGTGTCAATGTGCTTTAAGCATCGACTTAAGAGAGACAGAGTATTTGCGTCTTGTCAGCAAAATCGATGAAACATTGTATATTGTATTAGTTCCTGCTTCAAAAAAAAAAAAAAATGAAAAAATTTTAATGATGTTATATGAAACTAGTATACTTGTTTGGTAAATTATTAGCTGGAATAGTTTATACTGATTGCTCTTAATCGTTATAAATCTCTCATAGTTATATACCCACTCTGCAACAATCTAAATTTAATCAACCTTATGACTCTAGTTATATTCCAAAAGTTAAAACTATACTAACAGCCCTTACACATTTACTAGTAATGCAGTAATACACACTCAAAACAAGTATTTCCTCTCCAAAAGCTTAACACTTCAACAATATTATATGTGTTTGTATACACAAACATATACATACGTACATACACATACACATACACACACACTCCGTTAACTCGGCTCATCGAGTCCGAATAACTTGTCCGAATAATTGCAAGTACCCCTACTGCTGCTGTTGCTGGTCTAGCTTTGGTAAAAGCAGTAAGCAATGCCGGAAGGAGGAATAGTAGGATCGTAACTCAGCTACTTTACCGCAACGGTTTGCGTTTCTCGAACAATATCTTGCAGGCCTTGCAGAAACTAGAAGAGAACGGTTTCTGTTCTAAAGGAGGGAGGAAGGAGAGAAATCGGTGCCCCACACGTGTAACATAGAAGGAGTGAGAAAGGAAAGAGAGAGGTAGGTAGTCGAGTGTTTAGGGTTTTGCAGCTGTGACCTCTTGGAGAGCTTGCAAGCTCGATATTCTCGCGGTAAATAATTTTGCGTGAGGGAGAAAAGGAAAGGAACTAGGCGCGAGAACGACTCAGGTGCTAGGAGAGTCTATTTGGTTGGGAAGAAGGAAGGAAGGAAGGAAGGAAGACAGGGTGAATGGATTGCGAGGAGTTTCGAAAACCGCGTGCCATTATCGAGCATCCTTTATTCTATCTATACCTTCCTGTGAAACGCGTATCCCATTTGATTCTGCTCGTATCGAGCTTTTGGAAAGGAATGTGTGATTCTTACGAGAGGAAGTTGAATTTTGAATGCTCAAGTTGAGTATCGATACTGAATTTACTTTTTTTTTTTGTCTTTTTAGCTTCTCATTTTTTTAAGTAAAATCACTTTCATCTAGCGTTTTTTTTCGATTTAGTTCAAATAGGTAAGAAATTCACTTTGTTATAAGAATTTGGTGAAAGGGAAGAAGGAGAAAAAGTGTATAGTAAGAATCGATCGTGAGTGTTCCATCACGGATTCTACCTAGTGAAAAATTTACGGGCAGGCTTCATGTGCTACTATTTTTTTTATATCGAATGATAATATGTGCTTATGTGTATAGGTCTAAAGCTTTTTTATAACTGTTCTATTTTAGAGCTTGAAAATTGTGTATTGCTCAGATAATTTTTTTACCAACTTTTTATTTTTGTAAATGTGTATATATCTATGATTGAGAAAATGTCATTATTTCTTTTTTACTTTTAAGCTCATTCAATTCTCTTATTTTACTTTCAATCATCTTAATGAAAAAAAAACACAACCACAGAAAAATCTTTCTTCCCATCACCAATGCATTTTGATAATGAAAACAGATATAATACACAAGTATTTTTTTATATTGCACTTTCTTAAAACACATCTCAAGAGTCTCGTCTGATTATCGCAACAACATGTATTAAGGCAAATGTGGTCCTCTACTCTCTTATTCTTTTCCTAGGATGCGCCTTAGCAATCAGTCCGAACACAAAAGCTCTCACGCCATGTAGACGTTGAGTAATCGAAGACGACCGCGATGGAACCAAAGCAGGAAGGTTGTATAGCTTGCAAGTAGAAGGGGAGTGGGGTAGAAGAGAGAAAGATAGTGAGTGAGTAAGTGAGAGAACACTGAATGTCTTAGAAGAGTGGGTGGAGTGATGTCGCAAGAGGGTGAGAAAAAGAGAGAGAGAGAGAGAGAAAGAGAGGGAGGAAGGCTGTCGAGATGCACTTAGAGGGACATTTAAAATTTCAGCAGCTCAGACAGCAGCAGCATCAGCTACGTATACCGCAGCATTCTCGATCCGCTGTTTTTATCCCCCTTCTTTATTCTCTCTTCTTCTTCTCTTTCCCTTATTCCATTCTCATCCCTTACAGTCGCAGCTGCCTCGCGTTAACCGTTGCTAAAGAAAAAGAAGCTGCGAAGCGAGCAACGCCTGAGGTGATGCCAAGAAAAAGAAAAGGATGAGAAAAGGAGAGGGAGAAGGAGGATCAGAACGCATTTCTTGGAAGCAGTACTGGCACTAAGAGTGTATATGTATATATATCTATATGAACTTGGGGGATGACGATTGAGATGGATCGCACTTGCAACTCTCTCTCTCTCTCTTTCTTTCTGTCTCTATCCTCTTCGGTTTTACTTTGTGTATATATACATCGGAGGAAGCTTCGCGCTCACGCCCGTCCGTCCGCCTACCACCAGTAGCAGCAGCCGATGTAAATGGATAAATCTAGTTTCCCTAAGTCAACATTAATTCCGATCGCCGTGGCGCCGTAAACATCGCTCTATTCGCCGCGGGGCTTGTGCGCTTTTCTCTGGTATATAGCCGACGTTGCCGCGATATACCGCCAAAGGAATTACTTTATTTGTATTTCCCTTCGCGATTTGATTTTACCCCATACCCTTTTCTCTCTCTCCCTCTTTCTCTGGCTTGCATTTAAGCAAACTTTCTATCACACATTCTGAAACTGGCATTGGAATTGCGTTATTTACTGACAATACTCTCTAACCCTCCCATGTCCTCTCTCTCTCTCTCTCTCTCTCTCTGCACACACTGCCATCGACAAGAATTGCCTCTATTTCACAACATATCCGCTTGGAGAGCTTGAGCTCGTTTTATTTATATTAATGTCGGTATATATACGAGAATTTCTAGATTCATATACTATGTATATGAAACTTGGCTTATGTCATATCGTATTTGTTCAAGTTTCTGTCACTATATATATATTTCAAGATTTTGATGGTTATTCAAAATCAAATTGTGGATTAAACTTTGACAATTTGATAGAGGTACTTTATTGTTTCACGCAGTATTGTTCAAAGTTATATCAGAATTAATAATTTCTTTAATATACAAAAAAAAAAAAGAAATTTAAAAAGAAAGAAAATAAGAAAAGGTGATAAAAGTAAAGTGGAATAAGTAATGCTAATAGCTAACATTTCCGAGCAGGAATTTACTTATGCAAATCTCAAGTAGTATATCTGCTATTTGAATTCAGTCCGAGCTAGTTGTACGCCATAAGTCATACATAACCCACCCCCTCCCAAGAATATAAGAAAAAGAAAATTCTCGCATCGGACAAACGCGTAGCCAAACTCCCCAAGAGCATTCTGAAAATTCATCGCACCACAATAAACAAACCCTATATTCTTTTTTTCCTTTTCCTTTTTCTCTTTCTCTCTATTTTTCTCTCTTTTCACCTCTTTTTCCCTCTCTATTTCCGCATCTATCTCAATATTATAGTATATCACTCGACCCATTTTTCTCTATCCCTTTCACCCTCCTCCTTTCCATTCCTATTTTTCTGTCCGTCCCTAGCTATCCTTTCCCAAGCAATTTTCCCCTATCTCTCTTCCCAACCTCTTTCTCTCCTCCTACACACATATCTCTCTTCTCCTCCTCGCTCAATTTCCTGTCTTTCTTTTCAACGACGACGACGGCGTCGTTGTGTAGTCGTCTCCTCTTTCGCGACCGCAGGGAAGCAACTACTACGAAGAACCACAGCGCTATCAACAAAAGATAGTACGAGGGGGCTGAACTCTCGCGAGACTCTCTCTCTCCTCTTTTTTTTCTTGCTGTAGAAAAGAAGTAAAGCAGCCGCTTCTTTTCTCCCTACACACATACACACACATACACATACTTGACCCATCAAGTTCTTCTCCTACTTTTGCTTTCGCTCCTCCTTACCACCCCTTCAATGGATGTGCTTTACTAGTCTTCCTTACGGACTTACGCTGGTAGCAGCAGCAGCAGCAGCCAAAATAAGACGATCCTTAAAGCTTGGAGTAGCTTCTTATACTTTTCTTTCCGTCATACGACCAGATTTTATATTTCCTACTTTATTCCTGGCGTCCATTGTGTTCGCTCACGTTATCCGCTCTCTGAACTTCCTTATTTTTTTTTTCTTTCTCTTTTTTTTTTTGTCTCGTGGACTCTGCTCGACAGGAGGTCATGGGAAGTGATATAGCAGTACATGAGATAGAAAAAAAATGATAATAAGATTAAAATGTAAAATATATATATGTGAGAAAGTCGATTGGTCGACGGAAAGAAAAACTTTGTAAAAACGTTATAAGTTAAAAGTGACTGAGTTTATTGGAGAAAATTTAAATGTATTCTAAATCTGTTTTTTTCATTCCTTTAAAAATAATCTCATAAATATGATTAATGAATAAAGTAGCAAATGAATTAAAATTTAAATCCTTGATAAAATAATAAACAAGTGTAACAAATCAAATCGTCAAGCGCGTCAGTTTTCAAAATTTAATAGACTTCGAATCCGCGAAGCGAATAAAGCTCTAAAATTGTTCCTACTAATAGTTGCTATGCGCGTCAATAATTAAACAGTTAGCTGAGAAAGTTTTAGTCTAGCTATCAAACACAGGCTTGGAGGCACGCTACGTTTATAAATAAATAAAATGTACTGGTTGAAAGTTGAACCGCGAAGCTTTAGAAATTTTTTTTTGGTGCGATCATCCTTGTCAATTCGAATGGAAAGTTTAGTTATGTCCATTGACTTGATCAATACAGCATAAGTATAACAACTCAAAGTTGCTTTGTTATTCTATTTATATTTATTATTTAATAGCAAGTTATTGTATACTAGCCTCTCAACGAAAAGCTAAGGTCGTCGCAAGTTCGTGTATTTCAAATATCGAAACATTGTAAATCAAGATTAAATAAAAAAAATATATCTTCAAAGCTCAAACCCATCTATACTTTACGATAAACCAGAAATATACGAAACGATAAAGAAATACAAGTTAACGGACTAAAACGTATAACTTAGAAATAAAAAAACCATCCAAAGTAACACCTCGTTTTAGTTACTACCAAATCCCTCTTGCATACACTGTAGAGATATTAAATCGCAACCCTGTTCTCCACACCTTACCACGAAATATGCGACTACCATATCCAAACGCTGGACATGAATTTAACTTAAGTCTCTATATATGTGCGCAAAACGAGAGAACTGGTCACTACTCGGCGCACGATTGCATTTTTACTAGTCTACCAGACTTGATATATAAGTCGGCTATCAATAGCCGCCTCTCTTTTGGACCATACACACAGAGGACATAGACAGAGAGACACACAGACACGGTTATATTTTCTTTCCCGTCAACCCCGGCCAATTTCACTGGTCCGAAGCTTTTCAAGTCCAAGCTTTTCCCCTTTCTTCTCTCTTTCTCTCTCTTTTTAGCCACATAGACCATCATTTTTCAGGATATCGAGGTATTAAGCGTAGAATCACGCGCATGTCATCCAAGTTTCGTTCAACGTTGCTGCTGCTACTGCTGCACACGCGAAGCCCCTCCCAAATATAGCTAAGCCGGCTTTTCGCTTGATCTCTATGCGCCGAGCTCCGGAAAAATTGCTATCCTTATCAATGGGTGAAAGAGAGTGAGCCTAGCTGTATATAGCCGAGCCGGGCAATTTGTGATGCCTTTATTCGCGCCACTGAAAGTACGATGACATCGTTATATCTATATAACGTATATATGTATAAGAGGAAAGAGAAGAAGGAGGAGGAGGTTGCCAATGCTTACAAAGCCTCGTATATCGTGTGTCTGAAAGGCACTCGGTGTACTATTATATGTTCGTTCACCTTCTTTTTTTTATATTTTTTTTTTATTTTGTTTTGTTGTTGCAGTGTCAATGGCTTTAGCCGCACCTCGTTAACGGGTAAGTCGTGCGTGTCAATAATAATCACGTGTACATGGTTGGAGTTTGTGTGTATGATGCTTGGAGTTCAAAACAGACTGTTTAATGTTGACTTATAACTGCGCATGCCTTGAACTCATGTGCTTATTTCTAAAGTGTTATTCAGTTAATTTAAATTAAATTTTCTTAGTTTTTCTGAATTATAATTTGATTTCAAGTTTAAATTATCGGATAATTAAATATTAATTGTCTAAAAGTAATCAACCTTTTAACAAAACGTACACATTCATTTAGATTCTCAAAACCACTGCAACAATTTCAAACAAAAAACCTTAAAGCCGAACGAGTAAGGTAAACACTCACGTACATTACACAGAAAACACAAAACACTCACGCTTTTACAGTAAAAATTGACATAAAAAGAAAAGAAAAAAGAAGAAAAACAACAGCGTCCAACGCAATTTTCCTTTAATTAGAACGCAGCAGTGCAGTAGCGTAGCAGCAATAGCTAAAAGTGCCAAGCATCAAGTGCCGCTTGCAATCCAACTGCTACAGCTACTGCTGGTTCGGGGGGAGTCTAAATTGAATCGGGGTAGGACACAAACCCAAGTTGTTCAAGCGTTTGAGGTAGCAAGAGTATAGGAGGTGAAGCGTGATAGGGGTGCAATTGCGATAAATCGTGAAAAGGACCGTTGCTCGCACGACCGAAATCCTTTTCACGGCAAACGCGTAGACTAATACTATATGTATATATAGATAGCGATATGCAACGATCTAAAGCTCAAGAGAAACGGTAGATAGATATACGCGTTGATATTTTCGTCCGCGTGGCTTGCTACTACTACTACTACTACTGCTACTGAGATGCGCTAACGTTGAGAGGAATCGAGCTTGCATTAGGTGAAAGCTCGAGAGCTTCCGGAATTTCCATTAGCAAGAGAGGTAGAGATATAATGGGGTAAGGGGTAGGGGGAAGAGGTAAGCTCTCGGCTCGATTTCGCTGGGCGATTATTCGTTTAATTGCTTCCCGCGTCGAGGAAAAGTGTCGTGGAGGATGCAAGCTCTTCTATCTACCTATCTATCTATCTATCTCTATCTTACTCTCTCTCTCTTTTCTCTTTTGCTGTCGCTGTCGCGTTTACTCGATGCGCCTTGGCGAATAATCGCCTGGGATTTCCGACTGTCTTTTCCAGCTTGAAATGGAAAGATAAGCAGATGGATCTTGAAAGTGAGATAGAAGAATCATTGTCGACTTTGAAATGCAGCTACGATTAATACGATTATTTTGAAACACGATTCACTGCTTTTTAAGATTGTTATTGATATTGAAGTGTATATATATATAATTTATATAATCGATATAATTTTGTTACGAAACAGCAAGAATAAATAACAAGAATCATTGTGGCTTTTAAAAATATTTTTCTTACCAAACAGTGAATTGCCAAAAAGAAAATAGAAAAGAGAGAAAACAATTGTTGGTAAAGAAGGGGTGAGAATAGGGTAAAGAATAACAAAGTAAAACTTTTTCGCGAAACACATGAACAAAACAAAAAACAAAAAAAGTTTGGCTGCTAAAAGAGAGAAAGTCCATTTTTCGCGAAGCTCGACTTACTTTTTTTCCAAGCGCATTATTTTTTCGCCTTCTCCATAGTTCGTTGTAGTCGTCTGAAGTATATATAACGTTTGGAAAACGAAGTAGGAATAGGTCGAGAACATTTTTCAAAGGCCCACAAGTGAATCGGTCGAGTGACGCGATAAAAGGAGAAAAACAAACGCTGTATGTACATGTATAGAAAAGAAAGCTACGAAGCTTGAGAGAAAGAAATAAAGAAAGAAAGAAAGTAAGAAAGAGGTGGCCGACAAGTAGAGTAACAGCAGCCGCAGGACTTAACACAGTAAGAGAGACTAGCCCTACATTTTAGAACCTTTGGGCCTTACACGAGCTCGCCGTCTTTGTGCAGTGCAAACACCTTTTTCTCTTTTGGCATTTGTTAGTTACCGCTGTACTTGCACCTCATTGTTCTCCCTCGTTTTTTCTTACATCTTGAATCTTTGGACTCAAAAAAAAATTCTGGCCTTTCATGCTCATACGTGTAAAATGTAAATGAAAAGAGGCGTTTGCAAGCTCTCAGTCTTACATCGCGATAAAGCATATATATGAACAATTTTTAAGCTCGTTATTTCGTTAATGCTAAGAAAAACAACGTTTATAAAATGAAGATTGACATTTGAATCGTTATTTTATTCATAAAGGTGATATTGTTAGATAATCAAGTTAATAACTCACGTAGTTGCGATAATTATATTATTTGGCTAAAGTTCTTAATATGATTAATTATACTAAATCACTGAAGATAAAAGTTGAAATGTGTGATTTAATTGGTAATTTAAAGATTAAGAAAGATAAAATACGACATTTTGAGGTTAAATTTTTTACAAAAATCAAGCTTTACCCAGAAATAAAAGGAACAACCGAGAAAGACGAATATATAATATTGTACGACTTTAAAAGCTTGCAAGCTCGCTCTAAGGAAATATTGATTTATCTATTCTTATATATCGGTCTTGCGTTACCTTAGTAGCAAAAGTCTTCTAAAACAGTAACTTTTACACGATCTTTTTTTTTTCCTTTAGACACTTCTCATCTCGGACATTTGCATCGTTTGCAAAAAAGTATCGCATAACGTATATAGACTACAGTAGTAGGGTCACTCCTAACAATTCGTTTTATTCCCAAGCGCGTAGTTTTGGCTCGAGCTTGAAAATGGCTTAATGAAACATTCAGTAATGCCTGGAAAATTTTTTTTTGCATTGCAAAAACGGGCTTGCAAAAGAGAGCAGGGCGAAATTCATGAAAAACATCCAAGCGTAGAGAAAAAAAAAGAGAAAGAGAAAGAAAGTAGTGCATATGCAATTTACGTATATAGCAATGTGCAATTGCGCCATATAAGCACTATATATGTGTAGACTTGGACCAGGTATATAGAAGTGAGCTTGCGGCCAATTTCTCTCGACAAATTCATTTTATTAACAAATGTAATTCAAGCGTTCTCGGACTTTATTAAAACTCGAGTCTCAAGTCTCGTTTTCTAGATGTATCCCATCAACTCTTCTTCAGTTTTATATGCATCTCCGCACATTCTTCATTCGCGAAAGACACACACACACAAATATATTATATACACATATACATATATGCAAAATACACTTGTCTAGGGTATGAAGAGACCCGACTGCATAATGGCTGTCACCATGGAGGGAAGAGAATAAAAGGGAGACGCTCGAGTCTGATGCACTCTCGAGGTGCGTCGGGACGCATAAAAGAGAGAAAGAAACGGCCTGCAAACGGGAGTACGAGATAAGCAAGTGCGCGAGCTATAGTGCGAAGGTGAAACCTCTCCCCAGTACCGAAGACGATGTGCAAGGAGAAAAGAGAAAGAGAAGGATAGAGAACGAGAGAGAAAGAGGCGCGGCTAGGATGGCATACACACATACACATACATACACGTACAGCCTGGAGAGGACTATTATTTATTGCGACTGATTTATAGACTCCGCGAGCTGGCCGTCCGGCCTCCTCTCCTTTTCCTCTCCTCTCCTTCTGAACTACGCCCTCTTGCACTGTGCGCTACTGCTGTTGCTGCTGCTGCTACTGCTGTTCCAACGCTCTTTCCTCTTTATTCTCTCTTTTCGTCTTTACTTGAGTTGTCAGTACCGTTGCCTCTGCTTTCGTTGCTCCTTTTCCTTCCTTACAACCCCTTTCCTTTTTACACGCCTCGCTCTCTCACTTTCACAGCTCTGTCGTCTTTTCTCGAAGTGCTCTGTATACGAGAAAGCGTCGAAATGCAGGAAGCGAGAGCAAAAATTTAGGAGCTACCACGGATTCGAAGATCTTACGATATATATATGTATATGCGAACGTGAGCTTGCATGTGTCGTAGAGCTTTGGAAGAGGGAAAAGAGATCGTATATGGGATAGGTAAAGCTTCGCGAAAATACAAGAGGATGAGTTTTTCACGACTTGTCATTTCTTTTTCAAGCTTTTTTTTCTTATTATTATTTTTATTTTTTTTTTTATTTTAAAGTTGGAAAAATTTTTATGGAATGGTATATGGGTATATGAGTTCCGATTTGGTGATATTGAAAATTACGGTATTTCTAGATCTGTAGATACTTGTTGTAATTTTTTTTTCTCTTTTCGAATTGGTATACTAGGAATTTTTTAAAATTGTTGGAAATTGAATCTCTTTCAATAAATAGAAATGTAGATTTGTTAAAAAACTTTTTATACAATTATATTATATTGCTGTTTTAAATTAAATTTTAATAAAAATGGAAATTTTCCGAGTTTATAAAATATAAATGTGAATGAAAAATATGGCTTCTTATTACAAAACAATTTTTACAGTAAAATTTAAATTTTATTAAATTTGTTTACTATTGTATTTTTACTTTTGTTTTCGTTTTACGAAATTCGTTGGATATTGTTTCCAAGTATATTGCTGAATATTTGCGCCGAATTGGAAATAAAGTTTAATTACGAAAGCTTCCGGACTTTAATCAAAACTTTTCTTAATATATCAAGTACTTTGGTGCAATGAATAAATACAACTTGTGAATTTGTAGAAATTTACTTTAGCATTTACGCTTCACCTGTACTTCTAGCTGTGTAATTGCTCGTGACGTAATTATCTTTTTTTCTTTTCTCTTTCTTAGAAAATCTTCAAATCTAATTAAATATACGGGTGTAATTGTTTGCAACGTGTTTAAGAAAAATAAATAAGACTTTTGCTTTAAATCATATAATTCAACAACCAACATTTGCAATAAAATATTGATGCTCAACCTAATTTTTCACACATACTAATTTATTTCTAGAATTAATATTTTTGTTAGCAATAATTCAAGTAAAAATTTAAACGCAGAATAAAAAACATAAAGAAAAACGTCAACTACAACAAATTAACTTTACTAACTTTTCGACTTCCAGAAAATATTTGAAGCGTAAAATTGCCCCGTATCCGTCTTCTATTAACCATTCCCTTGCACAAAAATGTTTGTATTCGTCTGGTACAAACTTTTTCTCAACAAATACAACTTTTAAAAAAAAATCACGAAAACGACGAATATACGAAAAATTTCTTTCTAAAAAAAATCTCCATCAAAAAAGAAATCATAAAAAAATTTCAGTATAAATCCACAATAATTCAACTTTTCATTAAACCTCAATAATCATAAAATTCATCCATATAAATATTTCAATAAAAAAATAAACATAAAAAACCATTCCCCTCTTATATCTGTCCAATTCTCCAAAAGCAATTCAAAGCAGTCTTCAGTACTTAAAATCTCCCTCCCCAATATATAACCCATACTTCACAATCCAAATCCTCTCATAATACGCAATATCCCAAAGCGAATCAAATCCAATCTAAAAAAAAAAAAAGATATTTCAGATCAACCTATCATCAATCGAGCTTTTCTGTGCGTAAACGTCCATATTCCTTGAGCAATAAAGAAATAGCTAGATTGCAGTTTATGCGCTTGAAATGACCTATCGTCAGCCGCAGGCGTCTCTCTTTCGTCGTCGTCGTCGTCTTGCACTCAAGTGGCTTGCTATTTACCCGGTCCGGCTGACGCAAGCGCGACCTTTACTACTGAGTCGCTTTTCGCCTCGAGGGATGGATATATAGATAAGAGACATGAAGGCGTAAAGTCACGTAGTATACGAACGATCCATTGGCCGCATTATACTACTAAAATCTGCTTTCTCATATTGTCTCTACTCTTCTCCCCTTCATCACTTTATTTTTCTCTTCCATCTCTTAGCCAAGATGTTTGATCGCTTTTTTTTTCATCTACACACTCTACTTTTATTTTATATTGTTTCACACCTCCCCCAATCGTTCTCTCTCTTGTATACTCGTGAAAGTCAACACTTTGGCATATCGAATTTCCCCCAGCATTTTAAGCGTCGTTCGATCGCACTTGCGATACATATATCCCACTCCACTTCACTTCATCTTCCTTGTTTTTACACGTACAAAAAAAAAAGTTAAAAAAAAAATATATAATACCAGCCTAGGCTAGTAGTCAACTATACCACAGTGAAGAGTAGTAGGAGGAGCGCGTGCATCCGACACGCCAAGCGTGTCCGGCTACCCCAAGAGCGCTCTCGAATATCGAGTCACGAGTTGTCGAGCGTATCTCTCTCTCTCCCTTCGTGCACACACACACGCGTTACAAGGATGCTCTACAGGCAGCTGTCGCCTCGCTTTTCGCGCTCGTAGCTTCTATCTCTTCCCTCTTTTTCACTCGTACTTTTTTTCTTTCTCTCTCGATACTTTTTGCTTTTTCCGACTCTCACTCTTGTATTTTTCGTTGGTCCGTAGTATGCCATATACCTTTCTCGCTTTCACACTAGCGGTGACTACTGTGTGCTTGAAAAATTTTTCCACCCTTGGTATCTTACTTCTTGCTGTATACGACGAGAAATGAAATTCTATTTCTTTCGCTCGTAATACCAGTCTCTTTCTCAACGACAAAGCCATCTTTCGGCTTACCCTCGACTACTTTCAACGTGAAATAAAATAATGTGTAACGAAATACGGCCAATAGTAGTAGTAGTCTTTGCTTTTTCTTTATAGAGAAAAAAACACCTTTATGTACATGCTCTTCCCATCTTACGAGTAGGTCGTATAATTTTATATTTCTTTAACAGAAAATGAGATGCTTCTTGGAATATTTTTATATTTATATATTTTTTTTTTATTTTTTACGAATTTCTTAGTAATTTCGAAAAAAATTCTTTTATAATTTAATGATTAATAAGAGTCAGCCCATCGATAAATAAAATTCCAATGAATTTTTAATGTAATGAATAAGATAAAAATTTCTTTTTCGTTTATTCCTATAATAAAGTTCCCATTTTTCATCTTCAATTGACAATCATATTAAATTGGTATATAAAACGAGAGAAAAAAATATATATCTTTCAGCCAATAAACCGGAAATATTAAGGAAGTACTTAAAGAGGGTTTTTTTTTTATTCAACTGAGTGGCATTATCCTTAACAAATTAGATGGTTAATGGTCGGCTCAAGGCAAGCTAAATATACACAAAAGAAAGAAAAACGAGAGAAGATGGAAGAAAGAAAAAAAATGAGGCAAGGCATCTGAGATCGAGGGGGAAAAATCGAGAGAGAATCTTCAAGACCTGAAACTGCTTTTATATAGCATAAAAAGATGTGAATGTCTACGCTTGGTATATTTAGGAAGAAGAAGAAAAAAAAATATGATGGGAAAAAAAATTGCATTGGTGGAACAAAAGATAAAAAATGGAAAGAGAGAAAAAGTGATGGGCCATAGGACTGTATACATTACGAAAAGAAAAAGAAAAGATGATTTATCGACAATTTCTAAGGCTTTATAACTGACAGTCATATAGTGATAATCAAAATATTAATTAATATTTTATTAACAATAAACAAACCGATAACCTTTTATACTTCATAAAAATTAATTATTATTTTTAAAATAAAGTCAAAATAATTTAATAATTACGAAAATTTTAACTAAATCTAAAAGATCCATATCTCACATAATATACCAAGAAGCCTCGCATAATGAGTGACGTACATCCACACGTCAGCATTATAATATATCCAAAACGATAACCTTGTTTACGTGTGTGTATGTGAGTACGCGTTAAATGCCTATATAGCTTGGTCGTAGTAGCATCCCAACCCCATCTCCTATTATACCTTCTCTCGCTTTCTCAGCGTATATTGACTTTGAAGATGAAGTTTATATCGGGAGCTGCAACACCGGCGGCGCCTCTTTCAAGCTAATAAACTCCCCCCCTTCTCTCTTCTCTCCTAAACAATATTGCCAGAGCTGCAACAACAACGACTATATATGTACGCGTTATATAATATATATAGCGACGTCGTGAAATTAATAAAGCGAAATAGTATATAGGTGAGAAGGGGTTGAGAGGAAGGAGTGACTTGAACGTTAAGGACTCAAGAAGATAGAAAGGGTGAGGGGAAGAAGTAAGATTGTAAGAAAAAGAAGAAGAAAGGGTTGAGTGAAAGATCGGTTACACTTGGTAAAAGAGAGAGAGAGAGAGAGAGAGAGAGAGAGAGAGAGAGCCAAGTGTACGAACGGCATTAGCGCCTCTCTCGCGCGTAAACGACGCGCAACGTGCGCGCCAGACTAATAAATAGCCCAAGTTTCACTACTGGAAAAAGAGAGAGAGAGAGTACCTTTAATAATGCTGCTTCTGACTAAGGGGCTTCTCTCTCTCTTACTACCCTTCTCTCTGTAGTTACGAAGAGAACGAAATCTGCTACTATGGAGTGGGGGGTATTCCTTTCATACCAAGTACGGTTTGGCTCAACTTTTTACACAGCTTATTGCTGGGATTGCGTGTTAGCTAACTTACTATTTCTCTCTCTCTCTCTTTCTGTGTCTTTCTTTCTCTATTTCGTGGCTCAGCTGGGGCTTGAATTTGCGAGTGTATATATAACCGTCACGACTCTGGGAGTATATAGTTGAAACTTTCTTTGCGATATTAAAACCAGGATTTGGTTTCTCATTTTTTTTTTCTTTTTTTTTGGAAGGAAGGGAATGCTGTACTTTCTTGCTTCGACTTTCAACTTTGATTTAGTTCAGTTTCTCGATTTTCTCTATTGTACTTGTTCTTTGTTACTTATTCGCTAAATTACTCAGATGTAGCAGCTGCTTACGTTCTTCTTATGATCGTTTTAATATCTTTAATAGCTGGGAGATAAGAAATATTATTTGATGGAATTTATATTGTGTGTGGTACTGTTTTGCTATCTTTATTTATGTTTGTTTTTGTTACTATGTTATTTTTATCCTAGCAATCATAATTGATATCAAATATTTTATGAATATTTTATTACACACAAGTATACCATACTGTATAAAATTTCCATATTTTTTAAAAAATAAAAAACAAAACGCAATTACTACATACTTATAATGCTAATATAGACAGATTAGTAAAAAAAGAAAAAATAAAATACTAGGTCAGATAAGTATAACGTATTTTTTTTCATTTTGTTCCCTTTAAACACAATAAAATAGCCAATCCAAGTAAAAGGCTATCTCTCGTAGTTTGGTCACGCAAACCTTTATCCCCATTACGAACTTATACACGTTGACGTTAGTAAAAAAGAAGAAAAAGAAAAAAAGAAAAAAAGAAAGAAGAATAAAATCGTCGAAATCACCTAGCTTTATACAGGCCTAGAGGTTTACTTCTTTAGAGATGTGGGTCAGTGGACAGAAGCATTACGAACGAGAACTCACGCGCTCGTGGCCGTAAGGTCGGGCAAGGTTTGTGCGCGCGCGAGATAAAACGTACACCGGACGCGATAGCGAACCGAAAAGTCCAACCGAACCAAGAGGAAGGGTGAAAAAGGGAGGGTGGTAGCAAACGGCCTCTTGTCATTGTCAAAACAGAAATCCGGCTAGCAAGCGTAGAGAGCGCTTGTGCCTCTCTCTCTCTCTCTCTCTCTCTCTCTCTCTCTCACCCTCTCTGCGTATATATATCGGCGGCGAGTTTGCTCGTAAAAATCGCGTCCAACGACCGCGCGCGTGGCTCTCTCCCTCTCTACCTACCGTAAAGAGCGAGCGTATTTATTCCTTCCGACACGCGTATATATATCTAGAGGTTCTCTCTCTTTCGCGTGAGAGGGATAGAAAACCGGTGCCCCTCTATCCTATACCGATACTAATATTTTCACCTCTACCCCCTTCCTTCTCGCTATACCCCTCATCTACTATAGTATATAGCACACAGCCGTTACGCTTTACGGTCGTTATTTTTGACCCCCCCCCCCCCCCCCCCCCCCCCCCCCCCCCCCCCCCCCCCCCCCCCCCCCCCCCCCCCCCCCACTTCTCCTC